>PVLC010000205.1:126873-265091 GCA_004027655.1 Graphiurus murinus | reverse complement strand
CAGCCCTTTTTATTTTTAATTTTGAAAGAGTCTCACTAAGTTGCTGAAGGCCTTACTAAGTTTCTGAGACTGTCCTTGAACCTGCCATCTTCCTGCCTCAGCCTCCTAAGTACTGGAATTGTAGGCATGTACCACCATACCTGGGATAAGCTTCCACCTTAATACCTCACGATGGGGATTAAACGCCGGCATGAGTTTGCTAGAATAAATCATACTCCAGTCATGACATGTGATCTTGCTGAATCCTGTTCCCCCGCCCCAGCCACAAATGAGAGTACCTGTTTTGCATTCCTGCCAGCACTTGGTATGTCAGCCTATGCTTTTGTTTTTTCCTTTTTCCTCTTTTGCTAGGTATGTTGTGCATCTGATTGTGGCTTGAATTTGCATCTTCTGGAGACTAATGATGTTGAGCATTTTCGAATGTGCTTATTTCTGCCCATAGATTCTTCGTGTGTCTTCTCACATCTCTTGCCCATTTCGGAGACTGGACTTGTGTCTTAGCCATTTGTGCTGCAACAACAGAATACCTGACACTGGGTAGTTTGTACAGAAAAGAAATTCATTTCTCACAGCCTGGAGGCTGAGAGGGCCACGATCAAGGCACTGATATCTGATGAGGGCCTTCTTGCTGCATCCTTACCTGGCAGAAGACAGAAAGGGTGAAAAGGGACGGACTCTGATTCCTCACATGGCAAAAGAGCAGAAGGGGGGAGCCACTCTCACAAACTCTTTTATCATTGCATTCCTTCACTCAGGAGGGTATGAGTGGCCCCAACCCCTTCACTAGGCCCTAGCTCCTGATCTTGCTGCATTGGGTGTTAAGTTTCCAACAAGTGCATTTTGGGAGACACAAACCATAGCAGTTTGTTTTCTTATTCCCCTTATCATTATTGCTTTTTATACTGTTGTCAGTGCATTATAATTGGTCTCAGTCAACATTCTTACCTCTGTGATCCAAAGTCACTGACCACACAACTTAAAGGAAGGAAGATGTACTTGCTCACAGTTTTTGGAGATTTCAGAGTTAAGTTTCTCACACCACGGAGGCCAGAAGCCAGAGAGAGCAAGCATGGGGATTCAAAGACACAAGCACAGGCCCTAAGGCCATGCCCTCGGGGACCTGCCTTCTCTAGCCACACCTACCTGGCTAGGTTACCACCCAGTAAATTCATCACAGTGGATTCACACATTGATGAGATTACAACCCGCAAGACTTAATTACATCAACTCTGAACTTTACTACGTGAGCTCTTCAGGGACAAAGTGATACAAACATACATACACGGCACACTGTTTACAAACATACATACACAGCACACTGTTTACAAACATACATACACGGCACACTGTTTACAAACATACATACATGGCACACTGTTTAGAAATATACATACACGGCACACTGTTTACAAATATACATACACGGCACACTGTTTTCCTCCAGATCCCCAAACACTCCCCCTCCCACCTCATAGTGCCATACATAGCACTATTTGAACCGTTTGCTTCCTCAATCCTGCTTTTTCCTCTCCCCACCTTCTTCCCTCAATCCTCTTCCACTGTTTTACTGGTCTCTCTCCTCGTTTACCTGATGTCTTTTTTTCCCCTATTTTCTCTCTTCCACATATAGGAGAAAATACATGACCCTTGACATTCTGAAACTGGCGGATCTCACTTAGCATAACATTCTCTAGTCTTTAGTTCCATTCATTTTTCTTGCAAATTACATAATTTTGTTCTTCTTTATGGCTGAGTAAAATTCCATTGTGTGTATATACCCCCCATTTTTTGAGGTACTGAGGGTTGAATCCAGGGGAATTCTACCTCTGAGCCCTATTTCTTTTTAAAAAAGGGTCTCACTAAATTGCTGAGGGCCTCTCTGCAATCCTCCTGTCTCAGCCTCCCAAGTGCTGGGTTTTACAGGTGTGCACCACCATGCCCAGCTCACATTTTCTTTTGATTGTAAGTTTCAGGTACAGAAAGCCTCAGGCACTTAGTAAATATTTTTGCTAATGATTATGTGAGCCCATGGCATGATGAGTGCTGTGCAGAGAATAAAGAAGTCAGTTTGTAAAACCTAGGAATTTGGATGTGAAATGTTATTCCCAATATAATGCTCCAATTTCCTTCTTCAAGCTCTCTAGCTATTCAACAGGATATTGACATATTTTTTTCCTAATGTGGCTTATAGAATTTTGTGATGTAAAATATATTACATATAAAAATAAAAGGATGCAAATTAAAATGTGAGCTGGGAGTATAGCTTATTGGTGGTAGAGCATGTACTTAGGATGCTTGAAGCTCTGGATTCAATCCTTTGCACATGCATACCTACACACACACACACACACACACACACACACACACACACGTGCAAGAATAAATAAAATGTCAGCATATTTCTTCTCCAGAGGTTGGGGTAGGCTGGTAAAGGTTTGGGTTTAGTGGACTGGTCAATTGATTTTTTTTTCCAAGAATGACCTAGAATAGTGGTTCTCAAACCTGGCGACAATTGGAGTGTCCTAGAAATGTGCTCAGGCCGTTGACCAGGGCAATGAATGGTTTGCCCAGGAAGTAGAGCCCTGCGCTCTGGGCAGCCAGAGTGCCGAAGGGCTGTAGAACCAGGCTGGGGCTGCTGGTTGTTTGAACTTTTTCATTTTAACTTAATGTTTTTATATCAAAGCTAGAATAATCCCACAGATTTGCCTTAGAAGACACTTTTGAACATTGCCAAGTATCATCTAAGAGGCAAGAGAGTTAACTTCTCTTCGGCCTTAGTAGGGACATTTTTATCCAAACTGCTCACAATTACCATTTCAGGTTCCTGTTTTCCTTAAATGATGTAACTAGGGTTGCCCAAAGGTCCAAAATAGCTTTCCTAAAGCCTTAATTTTCTTTGTCAGAGATTTGTTTCCAGATAACTTATTTTTGTTTTTCAAACTCATTTTCCCCCTCAAATTCAAAGGATTTTACATGGGGGCATGCTTTTAAAATTATAACATCAGTTCCTTTGTAACAAAATCCTTCTGAGTTCTAAGACCAGAGAAACTGTGCAGACTTATTTTGATATATCATATCAGTATCACTCAGGGGTATCAGGGTCATAATATCCCTGTTTTAGTTGATTTTTTCATCACTGTGACCAAATACCGGACAAGAACAACTGAGAGGAGGAAGAGTTTATCTGGCTTGTGGTTTCCAAGATCAGTTCAGAGTCAGCCGGCTCCAGTGCAGAAGCGTCATGGCGGCAGGGCCTGGCGGAGGAAAACCGATCGGCTTATGTCAGTTGGGAAGACAGAGCTGAGAGAGGGACCTTAAGACCTTGCCCCAGTGACCCGTCTCCTTCAGCCACACCCTGCCTGTCTACAGTTTCCACCTGGTAAATCCGTTCAAATTATCTTTCTACCAGTGAATTTATCCACTGATGAGGCTGGATCCCTGATTCTATCACTCATCTGAGCATTTCTGCATTCCAACACACGAGTTTTTTTGGGTGGGTGTTCCAAATCAAAACCGTAACAATCCCAAGGATGCACCTCCCTCCAGTGGGCTCCACCGTCCGAAGGTCCCCCACCTCCCTGCAGTGTCAAGGCTGGTGACCATGCTAAAGGACACGGGCTTTGGAGGACGTCCAGGTGGCAGTGACAGCGGGCCCCTTTGTGAGGCGCTTGGGAGCGGGGGGCCGGCGAGCCTGAACTCGGAGCAGTGGGCGTGGGCTTGGCTCTCCCACCTGCGTGGCTTTGAGCCAGGTGCTGTGTTGGAGGCCCGGCTCTTGAGCAGTGGACAGGTGGGTGAGGAGAGGGCCCCCGCTCAGCAGAGTGGGGGTTGGAGGGGCGTTTCCTCCCAGGCCATCCCATAGAATGTTCATGGTACAGCACGGCGGCCTACCAGGGCTACACTTCCCTTTCAGCCTTTGGGGCCCGATGGCTCCTGCAGCATGGTTGATGGCTCGGAGTTCAGACGGACCTTCATCCTTATAGACACGGAACCAGTGTCCGGAAGTCTCCACTCCAGGTGTATGTTTTCACAGAAGGGAAAATGGCTGCTTCTCGAGGTTTCTTAGCCAACTTGAGGCATGGCCAGCTCTACCCCTGGGGCTCCTGATAGGTCTCTGGTGGCTCAGCCTTGGAAGACAAAGTGAAAAGGCCTGGGTCAGCGTGGGCAGCGGGGATGGGGCTCTGTAGACTGCCGTTGATTTCTCACAGTTCTGGGGGCTGAGGGCCAAGATCCCGGAGCCGGCAGAGGCGGCACCTGCTGAGGGCTCTCCTGGCTTTTTGCTCACACGGTGTGCTCACATGGGGCGCCCTGGTGTCTCTTCCTCTTCTCTAATCTCATCAAGAGCCGCACCTTCATGACCTCATCAGACCTTAGTCAAAGCCCAAAGGTGCTGCCTCTTCACCTTGGGGGTGAGGGCTTCCACACATGAACTTGGAGGGTCGTGAACATTCAGCTGTAACAGGGCCCTGTACCTTCTTTGCCACTTTTATCTTTGCATTCCCTCCCACCGGAGTCTGAGCCTGTCCTTCTCTGTGCAGGAGAAGCTCCTCACGGAACAGGAAGTGGCCGCCCTGCGGAGTCAGCTGGAGGAAGGCCAGGAGGCGCTGTCTCACCTGCAGGCACAGAGAGCGGAGCTGCAGGCCCAGGTATGGCTCTGCACTCTCGTGTCCAGTGCTCTCTGTGGGGCATTCACACCACACATCTCCGCACATTTCATTGACATGCTACATGCATGCACAAGTATCTAGCTCTGCAAATGGTCACAAATTAGACACACCTGTGAGTCTGTCAGGATCAGAGCATTCTAAGCAGGTGACTTTGCCCTGCACTAGGGTGATTCCCAGGAAGGACTTTCAGTGCTAAGCTCGGAAGAGTTCTGGGCAAGTGGAGACAGGGTCATTCAAATACCCAGCCCACAGTGGTTGGGGACCCCCTTGAGTCATCGGGGGTAAGGTCATCCCAACTTCATCAGCAGTCAGCTTGCCCAGGTTAACCTTGCTGAGAAAAAGAAGTAGTCATGTATTGAAATCTTGTTCCACCCTTGCTCAGCTCTTGTGCTTTCTGTTTTTCTTCTCATGACAAAATTTCTCCTTTGTAATTGGCTTATGAAGCTAGAGAGAGTAGTTGTGGCAGTATTTGCCTCTAGTTAGAAATGTGTTAGCTTGATGCTCACATTTCCACCCCGCAGCCTTTTGGGTGAAGCTTCATTTGAAACCATAAGTCAGGTGCAGGGGCACACACCCATAATCCCAGTACTTTGGAGGCTGAGACAGGAGGATTGCAGGTTCGAGGCCAGCCTCAGCAACTTAGCAAGATCCTCTTACAAAGTAAAAAAACAAAAACAAAAACAAAAACCAAAAAACTCCCCCCCAAAATGGGGGTGTAGCTCAGAGGTAGAATGGCAGAATGCCCCTGGGTTTAATTCCCAGTACTAAAAAAGAAAAAGAAAACTCAACTCAGATTGTTTTTGTGGTTTCCTTCTTGGCTAAGGAGCTTCATGGTTCATCAACTTGATTCCTTCCTGTTTTCTTTCTCTTACTACCAGATAGCTGGGCACTCTCTGATGGAGAATGTTGGTTAAATACTGCACCTCAAACTTCCCCAATCAAAAAAGAAGTTGACAAGCCGGGCGTGGTGGTGCACGCTTGTAATCCCAGCATTTGGGAGGCTGAGGCTGGAGGATCCGGGTTCGCGGCCAGCCTCAGCTACCTAGTGAGGCACTCCGCAACTTAGTGAGACCCTGTTTCAAAAAAAAAATAAAAGAATAAAAAATAGGGCTGGGGGTGTAGCTCACAGGTAGAAAGCCCCTGAGTTCAATCCCCAGTACCGCAAAAAAAAAAAAAAAAAAAAAAAGAAGTTGACATTTGGTTAGACAGATACACCTAAAGGACAAGAGAACAAAAAAAAGAAAAAAAATCTAAAACTCTGATTCTAGAAAACCTGGAGCATCTGGATGTATGTTTGTCTCTGCCTCGCAGGGCCCCAAATCAAAGAGTTAAAACCTCAGCTGGGAGAGGTGTCTGTCTGAAACTCTGTGGCCTCCATGTCCACTCAACAGCTCAGCTTGGGACTGTGGAAGTTCAGACTCCTGCCCTCTGCACTAAACTCTCACTGTGCTGCTGGGAAGCCACCTGGGGACGGTGATTGTCCCCTGAGCTGCAGATCACAGCAGGAGAACTCGAGTAGTGTCCTTAAAACTAGTCCTTCCCAGGAGACAAACCACAGCCCGGGGACCAGGCGCCTCGTCTTGGTGACTGTGATTTCCTGAGGTCGTGAAAGGATAGAAGGAGAAAGAGGGGGGCAGGTGTGTGGTGTGTTTATGTGGGATGTGTGTAGTGTGTCTATGTGGTGAGTGGTGTGTGTGAGTGTCTGTAGGATCATATGTGTAGTGTGTGTGTGGTGTGTGTGCTGTTGCTGTCTGTGTATGTATGTGGCATGTGCGTGGTGTGTATATCTGCTGTATGTATCCATGTGTGATATGTGTGTGTGTGAATGTGGTCTATGTGGGTGTGTGTGGTATGATGGATGTGTGTGTATGTATAGTGTGTTTATATGTATAAATGCGTCATGTATGCATGTAGGATGTACGTGCGTCGTGTGTGGTATGTATGTATGGGCTGTGATGTATGTACATGTGCTGTTGTGTGTGTATATGTGTGTATATTTGTGTGCTGTGGTGTATGTGTGTGTTGTTTATGTGTGTGGTGTGTGTGAATGTGGTCTATGTGTATGTGTGTGTGGTGTGAGGGGTGTGTGTATATGTAGGGTGTAAATGTGTATACGCAGAGTATATGTGCGTGGTAGGCATGTGTGTATAGTGTGAGGTATGTGTGTGTTTGTGTGTAGGTATATGGCGTGCATGTACAGGTGGTGTGAAGGGTGTGTGTGCTGTATCTGTAGGGTGTGTGTATATGTATGATACGTGTATGCGTGTGGTGTGCATGTGTGTCTAACATGAGGAATGCATGTGTATGCAGGATGCATGTGTGTTTGCATGTGGTGTGTGTGTGTGTGTGTGTGTGTGTGTGTGTGTGTGCCCACGTGTGCACGTGCAGCAAGTAAAACTGAGAAAGGCGCCCGGGCCCAGTCCTGGTCTAGAGACCAGTGTTTTCCAAACCACTAGTTACAACTCACTGAGTGTAAAATGATTTCAGCAGAAATGACTGGCAGAACAAAAGAAGAAACTAACACTAGACTAAAATAGAATAGGAAACCACAGAGTGCAAAACAGGTAGAAAAGGTAGGGTTTGTTTTATGAAGCTTTTGTTTTAAACATTTTCACATGTGTATTTAAAATATAGATATTTGTACACACACACACACACACACACACACACACCCCTTTGACACACATGGCCTGCATTGTGAAATGTGGCATTTCCTGAAATGTGCTGCGTCCTGTGGCTGTGGTGATGGGGTTGAAAACCACTGCCCTAGATCCTGAGGTCTGTGTACGAGCCAGCCTGACTGGGAAGTTCCAGCTCAGCAGCAAAAAGAGTGTTTTCTCTCTATGTGCATGTTTGTATTTGTTGAATATAAAAATAAGAAAGGATTAGCCTAGTTCTGAGAACAGGAAGCACAAGGGTTCTGTGGCCTTGCCCCACCCTCTGCAGCTCCAGAGACTCACTAGCTTGTGCTGGTGTCACTGTCTCTGTAAAGCAGGGACTGACCTTCTCCTCTCTGCCACCCCAGCCTTTGGTGGGCTGGTGATGCCTGTGAACACCCCAGGAAAAGTCTTGTTAAAGGTATAAAATAATTAAAAACAGAGCAATTGTATTGAAACAGTTATCAAAATTTCACCAAAACATTTCATATTATACATAGAGGCTCCTTACAGTGCCTTTACAGCCTGATAAATCCATTATAGGCTGACATATTGTAAGCTGAGAGTGCATTAATTCAGCTGGCGTCTCCAGTTGTGTTGCCTCGTGACCATGTGGCTAACTGAGAGCTGTGGCCCGCACCGCTGCCCAGCATCTCAGGAGGATTGCCTGAGTGCCGCAAGCCTGGGGAAAGAGCGAAGTGCAAAGTAGAAGTATGGTTCCTTCCTTCCTTCCTTCCTTCCTTCCTTCCTTCCTTCCTTCCTTCCTTCCTTCCTTCCTTCCTTCCTTCCTTCCTTCCTTCCTAGAATTCTTTTCCCTCCCTCCCTCCCTCCTTCCTGTGGTACTGGGGATTGAACCCAGGGGCATTCTACCTTCTAGCTACACCCTCAGCCCTATTTTTAATTTTTTTATTTTGAAACAGGGTCTCACTAGGTTGATGAGAATCTCACTACTTGCTGAGGCTGTCCTCAAACCTGTGATCCTCCTGTCTCAGCCTCCCAAGTATTGGGATTACAAGTGTGTGCCACCACACCTGACTTAGAAATATGGTTTCTGTGCCATGCTTATTGCTTTCATGCCGTATTTAAAGGGAAAGACTTGTAAGTTGAGCCATGGAGAGTCTGGGGCCTTCTGTATGTGCTTCTATGACCCTCCGTGGTATGCCGTGTCGCTAAGCCAGGAGATGCCACTGGTTAGCTGAATTAATGCACTCTCAGCTTACAATATGTCAGCCTATAATGGATTTATCAGGCTGTAAATGCACTGTAAGGAGCCTCTATGTATAATATGAAATATTTTGGTGATATTTTGATAAATATCACCCTTCAGTACCCACGGGATTTTGGTTCCAGGATGCCCCACAGACTCCAAACCCGTGCATGCTCAAGTCCCTTGTGTTGGCGGATAACCTGTGCACATCCTCCTGTATACTTTAAATCATCTCCAGATTACTTATATTACCTAATGCTATATAACTCGTTGCTATATTGTATTGTTTAGAGAATAATTACAAGAAAAAAATATACATATTCAGTACAGATGAAATTTTTATTTTTATTTTTTGATGGTACCTGGGATTAAACTGAGGGGTGTTCTACCTCCAAGCTACATGCCCAGCCTTTTAAGTTTTGAAGCAAGGTCTTGCTAAGTTGCTGAGGCTGGCCTCGAACTTGTGATCCTCCTATCTTAGCCTCCTGAGTACTGGGATTATGTAGGTGTGCCACCATACCTGGCTCAGATGAAATTTTTTAAGAAAGTGTTTTGCTCTCGATTGGTTGAACCTGTGGATACAGAGTCCACAGCTGTGGAAGGCTGACTGTGTTCAGTAACAAAACCCAGTTGTGGGTCTAATGGAATGCTAGGCTGCTCCCTTACTGAATTACCACATGTAGGGGACTTAAAACAGTACCTTTTTACTCAGAGTTCTGTGGGCAGGTTCAGTTGATTTCTCTGTCTGGGTCTCATGAGCCTGAAATAAAGGCATGGGCTGGCCTCCTGGTCTAGAGGCTCTTAGGGGAGCATTTGCTTCCTGTCTTCTTCAAATTGTTGGCAGGATTTATTTCTGTGCACTGTAGGACTGAGGACACCATTTTTTTGCTGGCTGTTGACTCTCTGTATTCCTTGGCCCAAGGCTCCTCCAACTTCACACATGGAATCTTCATGCATCTGATCTCTCTGACATCTATTTTTGCATTTCTCTGACTCCTGCATTTAAGGGTTTATGTAACTAGGGTTAATTTAAAATAACTTCCTTAAAACAAAAGAACAAACAAACCACCTTGACTAAGCTGAGACAGAAAGATCACAGGTTCCTGGCCAGCCTCAGCCGCTTAGTGAGGCCGTCCACAACTTAGTAAGATTCTGTTTCAAAAAAAAAATAGGGCTGTAGGTGTAGCTTGGAGGTAGAATGTCCCTGGGTTCAATCCCTAATTATTCCCCCCCCCCACCACAAAATATTACTTGATTAAGAACCATAATTACATCTGTAAAGTCCCCTGTGCCACATAACATATTCATGAGTCTAATACCAAGGGGCGAAAGTCACAGGGACCACAGTTTTGCTTAATTAGGTCTAATTAAAGCCCTGACGTGGCTGGGCCCAACGAAGGAGCTTCTGACTTTGTCTAGGTTGGAGCCCAAGAATGTGCAATTTTCAGGTTTCCAGGTTTGGACCCACACTTTGAAAACCATAGGTATGGGGAAGGCTCCAGGTAGGGCATCCCTGAATCCCAGGCTTGAGCCTTCCACAGCCCCATGCAAAATGTCAATGGCTGTTGTTTTGCTAGTGTGAAAGATTCTGTAGCTTTGGAGTAGAATGGCTGAGCTGAAACCCCACGGGAGATCAGGCTGCACAGCCTTTCAGTGAGACAGTGAATGCTGTGCTGCGCATGAGGTCGAGGGTCAGGGGAGGGCGGACTCTTGCAGGGCTGTGGCAGCCAGGGACTCGGATGCTTCCAGAATCCTCCATGGCAGGGCTCCTCAGGGATTGGTCCCTGGCCCAGCAACATCAGCATCAGCATCAGCATCAGCACCATCTGGGATCTTGTCAGAAATGCAAATTTGTGCCGGGCATCGTGGTACACGCTTATAATCCCAGTGCTTGGAAGGCTGAGGCAGGAGTATCTCAGGTTTGTGGCCAGCCTCAGCAACTTAATGAGGCCCTGTTTTAAAATAAAAAATAAAATAGGTCTGGGGGTGTAGCTTAGAGGTAGCATGCCCGTGGGTTCTGTCACACACACACACACACACACACACACACACACACACACACACACACACAGAGAAATGCAAAATGCTAATTTGTGGGTACATCCAAGATTGATGGAATCAGTCTCTAGGCTAGAGTGTGGCAATCCCTGTTTTAATAAGCCATTCAGGTGACTCCAAAGGCTCAAGTTTGAGAGACACAGGTTGGAAGCAACAGAGCCTGAGATTGGAGCTGGAAGCTCTTCCTTCAAGTAAGCTGAACATAGATGCAATGAGACAGGGAAATGAAAAAAATATTAATTGCAAAGTGAGAATGGCCAGGTCTCATTTTTTGATTACGTAGCACCATCTAGTGGTGAATTTTGGTAAGACTGCATAATCAGTGAAAGACACTGGGACACTAGTTCCTCCCCCCTTTCCTTTCCTTTTTTTTTTTTTTTTCTCAGTACTGAGGATGGATCCCAGGGGCATTCTACCTCTGACTTACACCCCCAGCCAGATTTTTTTATTCTTTATTTTGAAACAGAGTCTCACTAAGTTGCAGAGAGCCTCACTAAGTTGCTGAGGCTGGCTGTGAACCTGCAATCCTCCTGTCTCAGCCTCTCAAGTACTGAGATTACAAGCGTGCCGCCACCACGCTCAGCTTTTTTTTTTAAGTCCTTGTATCCAAAGGCATCGGGGTCCTAAGAGGACTGAGGCAGGAGCTCACTACTCCTGATGGGGCTCTCTGCTAGGCTCCTGCATGAGCTGCTGCCCAGCTCAGTGGGGAGACAGAAGCCAGTCGATCTAATGGTCCAAGCAGAAACCAGCAATTACCTCGCTCAAAACCAAGCCCAACACGTGGCCAACACGCTCCACCTGCCTCTCTCCAGGGTCCTCTTGGCCACTCCCTTCGAGGTGACCCTTGCCGCCTTCTCTTCTCTTCCTCTTCTGGCCTCTCCTGCAGTTTCTGGTACCTGTTGCCCTCCCCCTCTTTTTGGTACTGGGGATTGCACTCAGGGGCATTCTATCTCCAAGCTACATACCCAGCCCTACCTATCTATCTATCTATCTATCTATCTATCTATCTATCTATTTTAAAACAGGGTATTACTAAATTGCTGACAGTCTCACTACGTTGCTAAGGCTGGTCTCCAACCTGCAATCCTTTTGTCTTAGTTTCCCTAGGACTGTGATTACAGGCATGTGCCACCACACCTGACTTGGCTCTTGCCCCTTTGCACATCACTTCTCTTCTTTCTGCAAGTCTTTTCTTGATCAGTACCTGGCCCACCTCCCCCTGGAAGTCTTCTCCAAGTGCTAGAGATGTGTCTCTGTGACCAGACCCTCTCTGCCTCTGGACTGTGAACTCCGTGTCTCATTCCCACCCCGGGCCCATGCCAGATGGTACCTGACGCAGAGCAGAAGTGGCGCAGGCCAGGGCTTCCCTCAGCTCCTCTGAGCTCATGCAAGTGTGACTCTTATTTTTTCCCTGAATATCCTTCCTTGAGTAGTTTAAACTATTGAGCTATAAAAACCACATGGGTGTATACAGAAATCCAGTTTTATGAACCCTGTCATCAGTTCACTGGACACTGTGGAATCTGGGTTGAGTCAGATAGTAACATATGGGCATCAGCTGCTCGCTAAAGGTAGGAAGGTAGCATGGAGCCTCCTGCCCAGGGAAGAAGTTCCTCCCACCGCACTCCTCCAAGGACATCAGCCTTCAAAACATACATCCTTCTTCAAACAAACAATAAACAAGCACACATACACCGCAAACAAAAAAACCCTACCAATCAACTACTGCAACACAAAAGACACTCAAATTATGAGATATAAAAGATATCATATTTGCCCTTTAGGGTAGGAAGATTACAGATGACTTTCTTAGCCTCTCATTTCCCATGTTGTGACAACCTTTTGTTATTGGGTTTACAGTAAAAGTTTGCTAAGTGAAAGCAGACAAAGAGGAATCTAAGTCACACGAGTGCCCAGTGTCTTCAATGACAACAGGTGTGATTTCCTGTTGATTTGGGGTAGTGTGGAGTTTTCTGGGGCCCTGTAGTGTGTATGCAAATGCCTGTGTGTGTGTGTGTGTGTGTGTGTGTGTGTGTGTATGTGTGTGTGTGTGTGTGTGTGTGTGTGTGTGTGTGTAGGTATGTGTGTGTGCCCTGTTCACTTGTAGTAGGAAAGATGCAGGGGCAGAGATGACTCACAGTTTTAAGAAGTGTCTCAGACCCTGTGCAGGTGGATTTGAATCCTGCTGCGTATTTATAGGCAAGTTGCTTCACCTGTGTGTCTCAGTTTCCTTGTCTGTGACTTGGGAATAAAACAGCCCCTCCCTGACCCTGATGAGGTCGTTGTGAGCTTGATGAGTTGACTTGTTGCAGGAGACACTGGTCCAAGAAGAGCAAAACTCAGAGGCCAGATCAGGATATAGCAGGTCTTTTTATTCACCAGTGAGGCTCAGAGAGCAAAGCTCTGGGTCTGAGCCCTAGCTTAGGGCATACAGGGTTTTTGTATAGTAGCCAACTCAACTTTCAGAAGGGAGGGATGAGTGGAAAACATTTTGCCTAGCTTAATCAAGATGCAGAAGCAGAACAACAGTTAGCTTGTACATTGTTTTTTTTTTTTCTTTTTTTGCTCTAGCAGTTATGGGCTGTATTTTGCAGTTACATCTGTCCTGGAGGTTCCAGCTATGTCCACCTTGGGAGAGGGACTGGGAAAGAGGTTGTAGTCTTCTGGTTAGTCTCCAGGTGTCTTGCCAAGGGTCATCTTTAAGGATATAGCCCGGCTTCTGCCTCAGACCCAGGTCAGAACTTGGCAGCACAAACCATGATTCCTGTCCTGGGCTGGTAACCCACACTCGAAGGGAACATGGATTCTCTTCATACCTAATATTTTCTCCTACTCTTTGTTATGGAACATTTAAACACAGGAAAGAGAATAGTCTCATGAACTTCATGTCCCCATTCCCTGCACATTGCCTGTCTTACATCATTTCCAGCCCCCGCACATTCCCTCTGTAAGGATCTGAAGCACTTCTGAGATTTGGGCTGAAGAGGGTTATTTTCAACCCCCTTGCTTCTTGGAAGGTTTCCTGGAGTGTGTGGACACTAGTGTGGTTGCCCCAAGAGCTGGCGAGCGTGACTCAGTATTTGACATTATAGGCAACTGAATCAAGAGTTTTCTTTGGGTTGTGGGTGTGGCTTAGTGGTAGAGCACCTGTGTAGTGTGCATGAGGGTCTGGGTTCAATCCCCAGCACTGGAAAAAAAATCCTATTCCAAGGAGCAGAAACCCAATTAAACTGGTCTAAACAGGAAGGGCATTTTTGTATTTTGAAATAATTTTACACTTCTGAAAAGTTGCAAAAAGAGCACTGATGGAGACCAGGGAATTAACAGTGATACCATGCTATTATTAATAGACTGTGCTAAAATGTCACCAGTTCCCCCACTGATGTTTTGTTCTGGTTTAAGATCTCACTGGTGTTTGGGTGTCTGGTCTTTCTTACTCTCCTGTACTCTGGGACACTTCCTTAGTCTTCGTGACCTTCATGCTTTTGAAGAGGCCAGGCCAGCTGTCTTGTGGAACTGCCCTCCATTTTGGTTCCTGGCGTTTTCTTAGGATTAGACGGAGGTTCTACGTTCTTGGCAGGTGCTCCTCGGAAGTGACACCGGGTTCTTAGTGCGTGACATCAGGTTCTTGTGTCCTCATGCTGATCATGTTAACTTTGATGACTTGGTTAAGGTGATGCCTGCCATGTTTCTCCACTGGGAAGGTGTCTCCTCCCTCCCCAGAGGAGCAGGGTATAAAGGCAATGGGTACAATTTTTGAGCAGGTATGCAGTAGGAACCAGAAATCAGGATCCGAGGCTGCCATGTGCTCTCTCTCTCCTCCTCCCTTGCCAGGGGAGCCCGCATTCCTACTTATCTTTTCCCTTTGGCTTTCTCTGTCTTTCTGAACAACTGCCTTTCTCAGTTTTCCCATGCACATTATGAAAGATTGCCACTCCAGGATGGCAGCCTCAGGTCTGCCACCAGCTCTCTGCTACTTCTGAGGTCCTTTCCAAATTCTCTGCATAGAAAGCAAGATGGGCCAACCTGAGCCAGCTCCACCCCAGTTCCAAGCTCGGGGCAGGAGGGTAGGGTTATGATGTTATAGGATCCTCCTTGTGTGTGGACGGACGGGATGATGCAGGCAGGCAGCTGCTCACTGAATGTTTACTACATGTGTCTTACCCTCTTTCCTTCCTTTTGGAGACAACAAATATATTTCCAAACACCTTTGCAAGCTAAGTTTCCAAACATCATCACTTAGGGGATTTCTCTAGTTCAAGGCCAGATCTGTGTAAAGCAAAGAATTGGATTGTAATAGGAATGATCGTCCTGCATATATTTAGATAGCATATCTAAGTAGCTATATTTAGATCTGGATGCAGGAAATGCCTTGTAGTGCACATACATGAGGCTGGATATAACCACCACTCCCGGTGCTGGGTGTGGGCCATGGACCAGCTCATCCGCATCCAGTGGGAGCTGGTTAGAAATGCATACTCTCAGTGGGGCATGGTGGTGCATGCCGGTAATCCCAGTAACTTAGGAGGCTGTGACAGGAAGATCTCAGGTTCACAGCCAGCCTCAGCAACTTAATGAGATCCTGTTTAAAAGAAGGAAAGAAGGAAAAAAGGAAAAAAGAAAGAAAGAAAGAAGGAAAAAAAGAGAGAAATGCAAACTCTCTGGCCCCACTCCAGATATGGAGTCAGAATCTATATCTCACCTAACTCAGGTGATTGTCATGCACATTGTAATTTGAGAAGTGTGTGTGTGTGTGTGTGTGTGTGTGTGTGTGTGTGTGTGTGTGTTTTCTTTTTTGGTACTGGAGATTGAACCCAGGGGCATTCTACCTCTGAGCTATACCTCCAACCCTACTTATTTTATTTTATTTTTTGTTACTGGGGATTGAACCCAGGGGCATTCTACTTCTGAGATACATCCCCAGCCCTATTTTTTATTTTGAAATAGGCTATCACTAAGTTGGGGAGGGCCCCACTATGTTGCTGAGGCTTGCTACAAACTTGTGATCCTCCTGTCTTAGCCTCCCAAGTACTGGGATTACAAGCGTGTGCCACCACACCCATCTAGCAGTGGTGTTTTTATTTCTTTCCTCCCCTTTCCCCTTCCCCCTCCCCTGCTCCTCCTCCTCCTCCCAGGACACACCACCACTAAGCTGTATACTTCCAGCTCTTTTTATTTTTAAATTTGAGACAGGGTCCCCCTAACCTGCCCAGGCTGGCTTCAAACTTGTGATCCTCCTGCCTCAGCCTCCCAAATTGCTGGGATTATGTGTATGCGTCACTGTGCCCATCGCTTCCATTTTGTTTTTGAGGATCATGAATGTCAAATTCTTTTCTACTTAGAATGAGGTTGTAAAAGAGTTATGACTGTAGATATTAAGCCTGTGAGCAAGTGCATTTTTAGGTCTTTAGCAATGCCAGGAGCTCTTAAAGGGAATATGAAACTACCTGTTTCTATTTTTCTACCTTAATTCTTATTTGTAATGCCTTAATATATAAATAGTGTTTCCCTAACATTCTTTCTTTTTTGTTTGTTTTCATTTTCAGTGCTGGAGATCAAACCCAGGGCTTCATGCATGCTAAAGCATCTCAGGTTATTTTATATATATGCAAATGTGTGCTAATGTGTGCACATGCACGTGCACACACACACAGACACAATTTTAAAACTGTTAAAATTAAAATAAAAAAATTTAATCTGTCAACTCTATTGATTGAAACTTGGGAGAAAACTAAAACACTCTAGTGACAGAATTAAAACAAGGAAACTTTTTTCTTTTCTTTTTTTTTTTTTTTGTGGTACTGGGGATTGAACTTTCGAACTACATTCCTGGCCCGATTTTTTTTTTTTTTTTTAATTTCTTATTTTGAAACAGGGACTTGCTAGGTTGATGAGAATCTCACTACTTGCAGAGGCGGTCCTCGAACCTGTGATGCTCCTGTCTCAGCCTCTCAAGTACTGGGATTACAGGCATGCGCCACTATGCCCAGCCTTTTTTACTCTTAATTATTTCAATAAAAGTCACATCTTATCTATTTAGTATGCTTTCTTCTTTTTACTTCTAGTTTTGGCTACCAGATTTATGCTGTCTAAAGTCTGAAGAATGTACTTTATCTGGATTATACATATGAATTTATGGACGGCAGGTTTCCTTCTGTTTGCTGGGTGTGTTCCCTTTAGTCTACCATTGGGACAGGCTCGTTTGTGGGCTAATCCCAGAGGAGGCTGGGGTTCACCTGAGGAGACAGGAACTCAGTTTTCCAATTCCTCTTTCTCCTCAAAGATTCCAAAATGAGTCACTGCTGATCTTTAACTGACAGTGAAAACAAACAGATAGAACTTCACACACTGAGATGGGGTTCCCACAACAAAGTCCAGGTCTCGGGTGGGTGGAATGGATTTCCTTGCAGTGAGTTGTCTTTGCCCGCAGACCATGACCCTGGAACAAGCTATTAAAAATGCCCATGAGTGCTACGACGATGAGATTCAGCTTTACAACGAGCAGATCGAGAGCCTGCGGAAGGAGATCGAAGAGGCGGAGCGGACACTGGAGAAGTCTTCCTATGACTGTCGGCAGCTGGCCGTGGCTCAGCAGACCCTGAGGAACGAGCTGGACCGGTACCATCGGATCATTGAGATCGAAGGCAACAGGTGTGGTCGTGCAAGATTCTCCATTCCTCTCTTGGGTGAATGTGTCTCGTAGAATTCCATATTGTATTTACATCACAGTTAATGCTTCATGAGCACATTTATGAAAATAAGTCTTGAACTGCATTTAAATGTCATTGTAAAGATTTTTGTTTTGAGGACAGGGTATCATGGAAAAATACATATACATATATATATATATATATATATATATATATATATATATATGTATGTATTTTTTTTTAATGAGTTGGGGATATCATACCCTATTTGCCTGGGTTGGTCATTCTTTAATTAAAAGTAAAAACAGCACAAGACCCACTGTCCAACAGAGAAGTGGGGTTTAATGATAAGTAATCACTGTATGTTTCCTTACCTCTGTTTTGTGGTTTATGACTTGATGTCCTCGGCTAGTATATGAATGTGTATGAGGTTATTGTGGCTAGTGGTGCACAGTTACAATTACATATAATTCTTGAGCACTTTGACCTAGAGGAAGCGTTCTTCATTTTTGCACAAGATTAGGAGTTCTCACCCCGCAAGGGTCTGATGAATTAAAGATGATGCCGCTCTCTTTCTGGTCCTTTCTGCCAGGCTGACCTCTGCCTTCATTGAGACTCCCATCGCCCCGTTCACCCCGAGTCATGGCGCCTCTCTCAGCCTTGGATCTGGCAGGAAAGGTAACGCTCCCCAACCCTGGATTCTGCTTTTTTATGTCTGGACAAAAATGGAAAAAACAAAACCAAGTGGCCTTCTCCCTGACCCTGACATTCATGCTTCCTTATTCTCTGTCTGGGAATTAAATTGTTTTATGTGAGGGATGTGCTTCCCGCTTGCTCTGATGTGCTCTTTTGAGCACTAAGTGACTGACCCAAGAAGTTCGTTCGTTCGTCTGTTCGTTCGTTCATTCACCCTTTATGTTAGTGCTGGGGATTGGACCCAGAGCTTTGAACATGCTCAGCATATGCTCTACCACTGAGTAACATCCTAGCCCCAATTTTTTATTTATTTATTTTGGTACTGGGGATTGAACCTGGAGGCATTCAATCCCTAGTACCAAAACCAAAACCAAAAACAACCCCCTCAAACAGAACAAAACAAAACAGATATACCCTTAGCCTTTTAAATTTTTTTTCTTTGAAACAGGGTCTCATTAAGTTGCTGAGGCTGGCCTCAAACCTGTGATCCTCCTGTCTCAGCCTCCCACGTAATGGTTGTGCCACTATGCAGGGCCTGGTTAGGTTTTGAATCTTTAATATTTGGCTTCTTTAATCCCAAGAGGTTTAGAAGAAGATAAATCTCCTGGGGGGATAGCCCACTTTGGGAGTGTCACCCTGAACATAGGCATTTACTTGGAGGAAGAAATACAGTTCAGGATTTGCTTCCTGCTCCTTCACTGTGTCAAGAAGAGGACCCTGAATTGCATTTCCTCCTAAATTCAATGAACTGCTCTTTGCAAAGGCAATCAATCCAGCTTCTGGTACAGAAAAGAAGCTCAGTTACTGTTCACTCTCTCTTCCCTTCAAAATTGAGCCGAAGCTGGATGTGGTGGCACACCTGTAGCCCTAGCTGCTCAGGAGGCTGAGGCAGGAGGCTCGCCGGAGCCCAGGAGTTCCAAATTAGCGTGAGCAATACAGTGAGACCGATCTCAAAAAACAAACACACACACACACACACACACACACACACACACACACACAAAAGCTGAGCAGAAGCAGTGTGGTTGGCAAATGGGGCTTCTGCCTTCTGCATTTGGTCTTTTGGAATGTTTTCCTCACCACGAGGTGTCAGTTCACCTCTGTACCTCCCCGTTCTGAACAGGTGCAGCATTTTGGGAGAGAAGGGAAGGTAGTAATGATGATGCTCATACGTTTAGGGCCTATTTATTTATTTGTGGTACTGGGGGTTGACGCCAGAGGCCTTCTGCCTCCAAGCTATACCCCCCAGCCATTTTTTACTTTTTGTTTTGAAATGGTCTCACTAGGTTGCTGAGAGTCTCACTACATTGCAGAGCCTTGAATGTGTGATTTTCCTGTCGGCCTCCCAAGTACTGACTGGGATTTTATGTGTGTGCCACCATACTGGGCTCTTTATTTTTATTTTTAAATTATAAATTGGTAACTTGACTGTATAAATTTATGGATACAAAGTGATATAACGGCTTATGCGTGCAAGGTAGAATAATTAAATCAACCTAGCTAACATATCCATCATCTCAATTACTTAACATTTATTTTGTAGTGAGAACATTTGAAACTTATTTTCAGTAGTTTTGAAAGGTATAATGCTCTGTTCTTAACTCTATTCACCACACTGTCCAATAGGACAAAAAAAAAAAAATCATATTCCTTCTGCCAGAGATTTTGTACCCTTTGCTCACCACCAGCCATCATCTGCTCTCTGCTTCTGTAAGTTCCATTGTCTTAGGCTCCACACATTAGTGAGATCACAAAGGACTTGTCTTTTTGTGTTTGCCTCATTTCACTCATCATAATGTTCTCAGATCACAGAATGGCAGAATTTCCTGTCTCAGATGGCAGAATTTTCTTCTCTTGAAAGGCTTTCAGTAATAGACACCAAGTTTCTTCACCCATTCATCTGTTGATGGACACTTAGATGAATTCTGTACCTTGGCCATTGTGAACAGTGCTGCAAAAAAACATGACAATTCAGGTGTCTCTATAACATATTGATTTTGAATCTTTGGAGCAAACATCCACAAGTGGGATTGCTGGACCTCGTAGGGCCTTCAAATCCGTTTCACAGACAGCTCAGGGTTTTTTTTGTTGTTGTTGTTTTTGTATTTTTGCAAATGGGGTTCTGGAGTCAGAACATCACTGGAAGGACCACATTCCTGTGGCCACACCCCAGGGCCAATTCAGTGGTCCTGTGTCCTCTACATAGGGCTGGCACTCAAAACAGTCCAAGTATGGCTGAGTGTTTTGCCATCACTGCTCTGAAATTGGTAATCGATTTGAACGGGGGTCCTGCATTGTCTTTCGCATGGGGCCCTGGAATTCTGCAGCTGGTTCCATAAGCATCCTGTCAGGCCAGCCCTCCTGTGACGCCCCGCTCTGTACCCCTTCTCCTTTAGGGCTCACGACTGTGGCTGCCATGTGTTTTCCACTCACCCCCTTCCCCCATTGTGGGTTGGCCAGGTGGGGTGCTGGTGCTTTGTCTGTGTCAGTCCTGGGGTTACTGGTGGGAGGGATGGAGAAGACCTTTGGGGTGAAAAAGTTCCCAAATCATTATGTGAGTGATGCTAGAAAGCCCCAGAAATTACACAAGAATTTTGTGTGTTTTCTTCAACTTCTAGTTTTCCTGAAGGCTAGTGGGAATGAATGAGGAGGGCGTGGGAACAGGGGATTCCTGTTGCTTCTGAATTTAACCCTATCTCTTCCTCGTTTGGCCTGGGGGAAGGGGATGCTGACCAAGGGCTGGTCATTTTTACTTAGGGTGTTGGGTTGATGTGTAGTGAGGGAGTTAAACGGTGGCTGGAGGATCCCATTTGTGAACTCGAAGGCATCTGACCACATCAGAGGCGGAGGCGGCTCTGCTGTCAGAGAGTGACTTTGTTGTGTGTGGATCCCACTGTGAGCTCAGTGGGGCTAGGGGTGGGATAGGAGTGCTGCTCCCATCACGAGTGACAGGAGAGGCATGTGTCTCTGTGAGTTATTCCAATGCAGTGGTGAGCTGTAAGCTTTGGAGAAAGCGGCACTTTCTCTTTCCTTTGGGAAAATCCAGAGGGACTGAGTGACTTGTCCAAACTTCCACAGCTAGTTGGCGGAGCTAGAACCCCACCTCGGGCTGTGGAGCAACAGAACCAGGGCTCTTTCCCCATTGTTTTTGACCCATATAGTAAGCCCCACCCTAGTGCTGGACATTTGTCTCTAACACAGTTCTCACCTTCCTTCCTCCTTCCCTCCCTCCCTCCCTGAACTCAGGAGCCTCTACCTCTGAGCTATACCCCCAGCCCCCTTTTAAAATATTTTGTTTTGAAAGTTTGTTTAAAACAAACTGTTTTTTCAGCAACTGTTTTGCTAAGTTGCTGAGGCTGTCCTTGAACCTGTGATCCTCCTGTTGCAGACTTCCAAGTACTGGTATTACAGGCATGTACCACTATGCCCGGCTAGCATATTTTTCAACAAATACATTTTTATTTCCCTTCATTCACAACTATGTTTGCTGCCTTTTTTATGTTTAGATTTCACTAGAGCTGTGCAGGATATAACAACAGCAAAGCCAAGACAAAAAGGCCCCCCTAAGAGCATCCCACGGAGAAAGGAGATTATAGCTCAAGATAAAGCAGATGAAACTCTGGAAGATGTGCCACTGAAAACTCTGGAAGATTCAAAGCCGGCACAGGTTGTACTTACAGAGGAAGGTGAATCTAAGCTGGAATCGGGGGGTGAAGAAGCAAGTTCCCCAGCACAAGAAGGGGGCCCGGAGGATGTGCCAGATGGGGGACAGATAAGCAAAGCCTTTGGGAAACTGTGCAAGATGGTCAAGGAGAGAGTGAGGGGCCCTGTTGAGCCTGTGCCTGAGCCTCCCACCGGCCTCTACACCAAAGGGCGACACGTGCTGGTCACGGGGGATGCCAGTTATGTGGACCCTGAGTTCTATTCCTCCTCCATCCCAGCTAGAGGTGGAGTGGTGGTTTCCATTGAAGAAGACTCCATGCGTCGGGATGACCATGTGGAGCCCTCTCCGGAGCAGCCCACACCACCCTTGGAGAATGGACAGGAGGGTCCACAGGGAGGAGGAGGTGGACCCTCCAGCAACCAGCAGGCTATGGACAAGGAGCATGAGACAAATTCCAAGGAACTGAAAGGCCCTGGAGAGAAAGGTGAGGGTGGCCAGAAGGAAGACGAGAGGTGCAGGAGACCCTACCCTGTGATCATACCCGGCCCAGAGAGACCGTCTACCCCACGGTCTCCGAGGCCTGAGGCCAATGACAGGGGGTCACCAGGGCCTGGGAGCGAGAGCAGCAGCTTGCTGGGGAAGCCCCCGCCCAGGGCGCTGGCTTTCAAGAAGGTGGAGGTGGTGGAGTCCATCGAGAAGATTTCAACGGAGAGCATTCAGACCTATGAGCAAACTGCTGTCATCGTGGAGACCGTGATTGGGAAGACAAAGGCAAACCAGAAACAGGCAGAGAAGGGCTCCTAAGATGCCCAGGCTCGGTGGGGAAGGCGTCTTGGTGGCTGCTGTGGGGACATGCTTTGCTATTTTAGAACAATGAGAAAAGAGTGAAGGTTCCCGTTTGGATTAGGTCATAGTGGCCCATCTGGCGTTGCCAGCGAACCTTCATTAAAATGTTTGCTTTGCCTGCACTGTATCCCTTGTCTAATTCCTGGGCCTGGGGAATGTGGGTGGGCCAGCTGCACGCAACATAGCTGCTCTGTTCAAGGAGCACTAATGACTCCTCATTCAGGAGAGAGGCACGCTCTTCATTGTGGTCCCTGGAGAGACTCATTAAAATCTCAGCTAGTGTCAGGGCTTCCTACAGAAAGATGCTAATTGATGACATTGTTCATTTTCCTTCCATTTCAGGCATGGGCTCATGCTTACGCAGGTTAGTGTTTTGTTAGAGATAAACTGACTAAAAGTATCTGTCCTAGTCTGGGTTCCCCTTGGAAGCTGAAGGAAAAGATTTACGGTTTTTTATTTTTATTTTATTTATTTTGTGTGTGATACTTGGGATTGAACCCAGTGGCATTCAAGCTATACCCCAGCCCTATTTTATTTTTTAATTTGAAACAGGGTCTCACTAAGTTGATGAGGGTCTTGTTAAGTTACTGAGGCTGGCCTTGAACCTGCAATCCTTCTGTCTCAGCCTCCTAAATACTGGGATTACAGGCATGCACCACCACTTCTGGCTCCACAGGAAACATTTAAATGTAAAGGGTATCTTTGGAATTTGATCCCAGGAAGCAGTAGTTGGGACCACAGAGGAGGCCCAGAGGAGCTGAATTCCATGGAGCTACTCTAGGAGCCAGAGTAGAGCAGATGGCCTCAGAGGTACCTCAGTGCGGGGTGAGGGAGCGGGGCCTTGATCCACCAGCTCCTGTCATCAGTGAGGGGTGTGCTCTCCGGGTTTTAACTCAGCCTCCAAGAAAACCCTCAGGCTAAGAAGATAGGAGGCAGCCTTGGCAAGTCAGGCATGGAAACACGGGGGCATCGTAAGGGTGAAGAGGACATAGGCAGGCAGGGCACCAGTGCCTTCTGCCAGATACACCAAGTGCCCTTCTGCATGAGACATTTGTAATTTTCTCAGAGATTGAAACCTTGGTCTTGTTTTAAAAAGCAAATTCAAATGTCACTGCATAAATTCCTAGTTTCGAAATTAGTGAATTAGTTTCATAAGCATTCATTGAACATAAACTGTGTGTCAAAGACTGTTAAGGGGAGATTTTTCCATATTATTGGGGGTTTCAGTTAGTCACATAGCACTGTCACATGTGCGTGTGCATGCACTTTTGTGTCTACACACATACATGCATATGAGTACTTACTGTGTCACATCCTAAGAAATAAAAACTACTCCAAACCTGGACCTTTAAAAAATGTGTTTGTTTGGTGTTGGGCCTTGTGCATGCTAAGCCTGCACTGTACTACCTAGCTACACTTGCAGCCTATAAACAGACTTACATCATCTTTGCACATTAAAAGTAAAAAATAAGTTTTAACATGTACCAATTTGGAAAATGACTCCTTTGCAAAGCTGATAAAAAATACTATAGATGCTGAATAAATGTGCTTCAGTAGATCATTACATTGGCTTTAAAAGGCATCTGGCAAGACAACTACATGTTATGATGGAAAATCAACAGTTACAAATGATATACTATTATTCCTTTGTTATGAATTACAGAACACTAAATGGAGTCACCTTTCTTTTATATTTATACCTTTAAACAATCTTGTTCTGAATTCATTTGCGGTTTTGATTTCAAGAAAGAAATGTGTTTTTGTTGTTCTTTCTAAAGGATGAAGTGAAAGTCCACTCCATTTCACAGTTTGAAATAGTTATAATTTTTCTCTGGTCATACCACCCTGCACACACCCAATTTCATCTGAGATATTTATAATTTAAAAGCTTAAGACAGATAAAAACTATTATCTGGACCCCAGGATGTAGGAATTTGGGCCATGGTGACTATTATAGTCAACATTTATAGCCACTGCAAACACTTTTGTTTTAGTCTGCTTTTTTATCACTGTGACCGGAATACCTGACACATACACTATAGAAGAGGAAAGGTTTATTTGAGTTTATAGTTTCAGAAGTATCGTCCATAATTTGGCTAACTCCAAGGCAGACATCCTGGTAGCATGACAATGCCGCCAGGTCCAATGCCCAGCACCAAAACACAAAAAACAAAATGAAGAGAGGCGGGGAGGGGCTGGGGGTGCAGCTCCGCGGTAGAGCACTTGCCTCGCATGTGCAGGCCTTTCCCGGCAGACCTGAGAGGCAGGTGCCTCAGTGGCCTTATTTTATAGGGAGATGAGGACCAAGCAAGGGCAGGACACAAGGGCAGGGCAGAGGGAGAGAAGGAAAAGGTGAGGGGCTGCAGCCATGGCTCATAGGCAAGCCAGCCACCAAGCACTGTCGTCTCCTCTCAGGCCAGCTGAGGCAGGGCCGGGAGGACCAGGGCCCTGCGCTGCGCTGTGCGAGGCTGGTCAGATGGCCATTGCTTCTGGGACCCAGAAGCCTGCAGTCCCTCTGCCTGCCTGGCAGTATCCTCTGGCCACCTGGACAGAGCTGGACAGAGCCAGAAAGAGCCAGACAGAAATGGTCAGAGCTGGGCAGAACCAGACTGAGCAGGATAGTACCCATGTCCAGTGAGTGACACACAAGCAAACCCCTTCTCCAACTGTGACACAGCCTGCTTCCCACCTGGCAGCAACAGACGGCCTGTGGCAAAGCTGACATTTTCCTCCCGTCCCTCTCCTCCCCTTATTAACAAGTGACAGTTTACTGACCAAAGGAGTGAAGACTGTACACTTGGCGCCTGGGAGTCTGAGGAAGAACCAACTCAAGGACGACTTAGACAGGAATGTGTCTCTTCTGACAAGCCCCTGTGGCCCTGAAGCGCTAATTCTTAAAAAGAACTTGATTCCTTTTTTTCAGGGAGAATCCAGGGTTTGATTCCGAACTCCTTAAGTTCATAGCTTCTCCAGTTTGCTAGCAAATCAATAAATTTCATTTTCTGTCTTCCCCAAGGCTTGTTCCAATTATTTGATTCAGCAAATTGGGACAGGTACCGGCATTCAGTTATACAACCAGGAGGTGACTGAAGCTGCGTGAGGGACACGACCTGCTCAGGCCACTCGGCCCCGAACTATAGGTCTAGGATTGGAACCTGGGATGGACTCCACGGTCTGCAGCATGTAGGCCACCTCCTTCCAGTTGTGGACACTGCCTGCATTCCAGAGCAATCCGATGTGGCTATGCACAAAGACCTGACATGCAGGTGGGGGAGGAAGATTATATACACACAAGCAGGTGTGAGAGAATGATAGAGACAATACTTGGAAGGAAATCAAACAGGGTGACGTGCTGGAGTGACGGGGTCTCCTTGGGATTGGATGGCCAAGGAAAGACCCTGTGGCGGAGGTGACATGTGATCTCAATGATAAAATGGAGTATGCCATGCAGACCTGAGGGAAGAGCATTCCAGGCAAAGGATCATAACTGCAAAGTCCCTGGGGCAAGATTGGACTTAGAAGAAATAAAGGGGACAGAAGTGGGACAAAGGGAAGAGGCCAGGTCAACGTGGGAGGCAGGGATCAGGTGGGCCCCGTTTTCTGGCAAGGTCATCGCAGCCTGAAGGAGGGCCCATGGGGTGAAGGGTGGGGCTGGCTCCAGTGGTCCAACGGGCACTTTGAGGTGTAGTTGTTGCGCCTCCCGGCCCCCAGGGTCCTAAGGACTGGCCCCATATGCTGATTTTCTTGGTGGCTATTCTCCACAGCCCCTACTTGGTTCAGTTTTTCCCCAGGAGAGCTACAGAATGTTTTATTTATTTATTTTTGCTTTTCCTATTTCTAACGTCTCTGAAAATAAGCACTAATCTTTTCTTTTTATGAAAGGGGGTTTTGCTTAGTAAATTTGGGGACTCAGAGCAGACCTTCCCATTGCGTGGATGGCAGGGACTTTGCTTCCTTCTCTCTGAACAACGTCTGGAGCGAGATGCTTCTCCTCAGGACGCCTCCTCCCCAGGAAGTGCACTTGCGGCTTCTACCCACTTCAATGCCCAGGCCCCCTGGCTCCGATGCGCAGCTTTCTGTTCACCCCTAAGCTCAGGCACGCATGGCTCTGCCTTAGGGGTTCCACACACTGGGCAGGCTGGGGGTCCCCAAAGATGGGCAGGCCTGGTGGATAAACACCCAGCTCTTGCCCCCTGCGTGCTGATGTGGAGGCATATTCAACAGTCTCTTGGAGGTCCCCGGTGGGTTTGAAGCCCAGATGCCCACGAAGAAATCCTCTTACCACTGTGCTCTACTGGTCCCCCCCCCCCTTTTTTATGTGCTTTTATTGGTGCATTGTTGCCTCGCATCATAATGTAAATCATGTTGATATAGACATACATGCACCCAGCACTTGGTTCTCTCCTTTCCTACTTCACTTTTCTGCTCCCTGCCCATAGAGGCTTCATTTCCACTAAGCCGTTGTCTTGACTTCTGGTCTTGAGTCAGCTCTTTGGAAAACCTAACAGAAGACAGCTGATCGGCATCTTTCACCCTTCCCTGCCCAGCGACACTGGGTGTTCCTGAGGCTACAGCTCTTCCCGCACTGCAGACAGCCCTGATTAGACTGTCAGTTGAGGTATCCAGGACTGGCCAGTGGCTGAATGGGGAGAGTTGATGAGAGTCCTCCCTGGATTCTCTTCTGCATGGTATTGTAACAGCCTCATGTTCTGATCATAAACACCAAGACCGAAGCAGCCTGGATCCTTGAGTGTTACCTCAACCTTCATTAGAATTGGAGATTTTGAGGGTGTTACTATATATAACTTGGTCTGTCCTGTTTTAATATTAATTTTTTTTTTTTACCATGACCCACAATGAGAAATTTATTTCACATGTGAACCGGTACACACAGACAGAGAAATGTGCACACACTCTGGAAACAAATATTTCAAGAAATAATACTTATCCTTAATACGTGTCATCTAGTTTAACCTACTGAACTTTCTCCTATTCTATTAGAAAATGCTGGTGTTGACTTTTCTTTGTACTGGAGATTGACCCCAGGGACATCCTACCTCTGAGCTACCCCCCCCCCCCAGTCCTATTTTATTTTTTATTTGGAAACAGGGTCTCACTAAGTTGTGGAGGGCCTTGCTAAGTTGTTGAGGCTGGCCTCGAACCTGCAATCCTCCTGTCTCAGCCTCCCAAGTACTAGAGTGACAGGCATGTGTCACTGTGTCTGGCTTGGTCTGGCTTGGTATTGACTTTTTAAATTGATTTTATAATCTACTAATGGATGTAACCAGAGTTTGACAAATGCTGCTGTTGATCATAATCGATGTATGATTTATATACTAATTATTTGTCTTTCACGCGTATTTGCTTAAGCAGGCTTTCTAGATGTCTCACTGGCAACTTTTTATTACCTGCCTCTACACTGGATGCCAAGTTGTTTTCATGTAAGATATAGCACATCCCACATAATTTTTGGAAGGTAATGTTTTATTGTTGAGCTTCCTAATTTACAACATATCTTTTTAAATTTACTTATAAAATTTTGTCACCGGGAGTAACAATATTAACCTGATTAATAATTGTTCACTTATTTTGTTTTTCTAAAAATAAACGACTATAAATAACTGTCTCTTGCATTAGGATCAGGGATATCATAAAAACATCACTAGCTAGACATAGTTTAGTGTTAACACTGATGCAAAAAAAGAAAGAGAGACCAAATATTTATATATAGCGCTATATATTTTATATACTGTATACTCATATCAAAACTTGTCATTTCTATTAGGAAGCTGATAAGTTACTTTCTAATTTCATAAATTATACCACAACTGTGAAAATATGGACAACTATTTTATATTTTTTGCTGCTTATATAAGATATTTTATGTTTATACAGAAAGCTGCAAAATTACAGAGATGACGTAATGGGAATCAATGAACATTTTCACCTGAATTTCCACCGGCCTTTTTCTTCAGCCAGACTCATCTTGATGTTCTCTGAATATTCTTTTAGAGATGAATATGGTGTCTGTTTCTTCAGTAAATACACATACACACATCTTAGGTATATGTGTGTATATACATTTATACAAGTGTATATATATATATATACACATACATACACACATGTATATAGTCTACATGTGTATATATTTAATGTGCACTCATACATATGTGCACACATCATGTCCTTTGGTTTATATTCAGATAATTAATGTGAAATGAATTTTTAATGATTTCCATTTATTTTTCATTTAAACTGGTTTAAAAAGACCTTTGCAACAAGTAATAAATTTTCTTTTAAAAATCATAAATATTATTACACCTGAAAGGGTGATGCAGGGGAAGTCACAAGATGTTAAAGAAGACAGAAATTCATGCCAATATGGGGGAGAAAAGAAAGTGAGATTTCCAGAATTCTCTCTTAGAGTTGCCCCCTTCAGGGGATGGAACCTGTGCTCCTATGCTGCTGGCTTTAGGAAAGGGACCCTGGGCTAGGCACGTGCTTCCATGGGCAGGGAGAGGTGGAGCCAGGTGACAAGGAACCATTTTTTGGGAATGGCTGGGCACTGGGGTTGGGGGTAAGAAGTCAACCCTTGGGTAGGAACACAACATGACAACAGGTCACTTTGGCAATATCTATTTGGTCATGATGAAATGGTGTTTCTGGGAGTTAACAGCTGTCACCTTGGAATTGCACGTTAAATGTTCTCTAGCATTTTGGAATTGCCA
Source organism: Graphiurus murinus (assembly GCA_004027655.1). Taxonomy (NCBI): domain Eukaryota; kingdom Metazoa; phylum Chordata; class Mammalia; order Rodentia; family Gliridae; genus Graphiurus; species Graphiurus murinus. The sequence continues at coordinate 235,918 of PVLC010000205.1, read as the reverse complement.
ACATGGCAGCTATGTGCTTTCCTAAAAGAAGTCTCCTTTTGCTTCCTTAGGGCCTTAAGTTACTGGGGGGGGTGGGTTGGCATGTCCCCCTCTCTGCAGAAGAGACTCCTCACAGGTGGAAGTGCGTAGGAAGATGGCTGCCTCTATCTTCAAGTGTGCTCCCGTGGCCCTCCCACGCCTCTTCCAGAACAGAGAGGCCTTTTGCCCAACACATCAGTGGAATCCCAATGTAAGGAAATAAGATGATGATGATGATTATTTGGTGATGGGGATTAAGCCCAGGGTCTTCTGCCTCTGAGCTACACCCTCAGCCCTATTTTATTTTTTATTTTGAAACAGGACCTCAGTAAGTTTCAGAGGGCCTTGCTAAATTGATGAAGTTGGACTTGAACCTGTGATTCTTGTGGTTCAGCCTCCCAAGTACTGTGATTACAGGAATGCACCACCATGCTTGGCTAAGATATTACTCTTCAGTGATATTTTTGAGAAATCAAAGTCCAAGTAGATAATATATATGTATATATATATACACCTTACTTCTCACTTATATCAGATCAAGAAGCCCCAAAGTGACTGAGGAGGGAATGGTCTTATTTTAAAAAGTAGCAAACTCCTCTTTACCAGACATGGCACCAAACCAGCCTTCATTTTTCCCCCCTTTTGGATAGTTCTGTGTGGAACTCCAGAAAATTGGGAGGGGCTGTGAATTCTGTACAATTGGGAGGAATTTGGGCTTCTCTAGCAGATTTTACTATAGCTCAGAGCAGGAGTTGGTGAATGAAAGTCAAGATACTTAGCTTTTATATCATGCTGGCTGAACAGGGTGAATTATGATCTTGGTGTTAGTAGATAATTTCCAATGCTCATTTTGGAATCTCTTTTCCCCATCCATTAATCAGGGATAGAATGGATGACCTCTTTCTCATTATGTCACCTTAATCTACATCCTTGACAAACTTTGCTAATTCAAATCAACCTTTCCCAAAGTATTTATACCTTCCCCTGTGCTTTGAGGAGCTGCAGAGCTCACCCTCTGCTCCAGTTTGAATTTTCTTGTTATGTAACAGTTCATCAGCTGAGACCACAGCTGAACTTCTCAGAGTCTCTGCATGTTGCTTTTTGCATGCATTTCCCCCACCTCTTCTCAGATATGGAAAAATTTGAGGGAACAGTGGTCACAGTTTTGTTTGCAGGTTATTACCCATTTTCATGACAGAAATAAAGAAGGTAGAGTCACACATGGGACAGAGGTGTTGGTGGGTACACTATATTTGGGGCATAGAGTTAAAAAGATTGCTTCCATTGTAATGAAAATAATCATCAACAGTGAGCAAAGCTGCAGGTTAAGAAGGTGGAATCGCTTTATGGGGTGATGGTAACTGCTAGATGCCTGCTGGAAACATGGAGGCAGGACCAAGGCCGAGCCAGGGAGGGAGGCGGTGGACGCAGAGCACAGCGTTAGTTCTTGCTGAGGATGCTTTTCAGGCTTCTCTCCACGGCTTCGTCCAGCTCTTCCTCCAGCTCTTGCTTCTTGGACATGGCCAGCTTAGACTGGTAATCCCTTACCACCTGGTCAATGTAAGGGGCACTCTGTGTGCCATGTAACATCAGGGTCCACTCCTTCAGCACCCCCTTCTGGGGTGTGCTGCCCACAAACCCCAGCTCCAGGGTCCAGGTTCCTCGGGCATCTTCCCCCCAGGTGTGGGTGGTCATGAAAGGCCACTTGTCAAAGCCCACCTTTGAGTCGTCATCCCTTGGACGCCGGCTCAGCAAGATGGACTTGGTACCCATGGGGGAAGTCATGTTGATGTTCAGGTCTCCCCTCCTGGTTGCGTTGACCGTGATCACAGCTTGGACGTGCTCGAGGTAGCGGACAAAGTTCTCCTTCCCCTCACATGCGTCAGTTGTGAGAGTCAGTACCAGCTTGCCAGTGGATGGTATTTTCCTGAGGGCAAAAAGAGGAGGAGATATAGAAAGGAATCTGCATAGCATGTGAGGGGGTTCAAAGGCAGCCCCTGGTAGCACAAGGAGCTTTGGGGTTAATTGGACAGACCAGGGTTTCATTTCTATACAGCTCTCTGAGTCTGAGCAGATTATGTAGACTCACAGCCTTGGCGAGTCTAGTTGCCTGGGAATGCAGTAGGTGTTGATGCCCTTCCTGTACCTCCTAAGTTCTTTCTGAGCCACCTACAACTGCACCCTGTTTCCCGCCCTGGGCATCAGTGTCACTCAGCATCTCCTCGCCTATGCCATTCCTGATGCTCAGGGGCGAGGGGGCAAACAGTTTCCCCAATGGGAGGAGAATGTCTTTTATTTCTAGGCTCTTGGGATACCATCCACTTTGGTGGACCTGGCGTGAAGTCAGTTTTGGAGGTCAGGGTTATTTTTTATGTGTTTATACACACATTCAATACATGGCATGTTTACAAGTTCTGGACCAGCACAGAACTTCCTAGTATGATGAGAATGTTCTGTATGTGTGCTCTCTGATACAGACCACTGGCTACATGTGGCTGTTGAACAATTGAAATGCAGCTACTGTGAGTGAAGAAACTGACACTTTAGCATGTTTTCTATTCTAGTTAATTAAATTTTATCCATGAATTTTATCAGATAACCACATTTGGCTAGTTACTTCTGTATTGGAAAATGCAAGTCTAAATTGTGTGTATATGTTGAATTTGAATCTGATAATTCGTGCAGGACAATGACATTCAGGAAACCTTTTGAGCTTTTGTTTCCAGGAACAGAGTTATTGTGTGGTTCACAGGCTCTAGGGAAGATGCTGGGGAAAGCATCAATCCCATGACACGGGTTTTCTGGGCACCTCTCTAGAGGTCTCTGGAACACTCAGAACCTTAAGGTATGAGGGAGAGGACCATTCCCTCATCTTACAGGTAGGGTTTTGGGCAGGCAACATGGCATCAGGAGAGCCTAGGAACTCAACCATTTGAACAGAACCACAACTGAATCCACAGTTTTTGCATTGGTGGATTCAACCAACCGCAGGTGGAAAATGCTTGGAAAAACAAATTGCATCTGAGGCAGGAGACTAAGATGGTGCCAAAACGTTCTCATTTCCTTTAACCAGGCTCCCCACCAAATGCATGTTCCATGTGGGAGCAGTTAGAGGAAATCAGGCTCAGGAAAAGAAACGGAAACCTAATCCAAGCTTCTGCACCTATTGAATCAATCGACTTGTTCCTTCACCTGAGGCTATATAATCTGTATGCTGATGCCATTCAGGGCTCAAACTTTGGACTCTAGTCCTTTGAGCCCTGCTGGCAGAAATGAAGAAACTCTCCTTCCTAACCTGGTCTCTGGGTCATCATCTCTCTGCACCTGGCCGCCTGCATAATTTTGGCACCCAACCTGGAGAACATGGTATAGGAGATCCTGGCCCAGGGTGTTTTGCCTCTTCCTTGACTGGTCACAGGGGACGAGGCTTCCCCAGAGATGCTGGTCCACTGAGTACCCCGGGGGCTCCTTTGCCCCTGTGTGGGAGGCCTCAGTGGGGAGGCTGACATCCCGTGTGGCCACCTGAGGAGAAGCGTAGACTGGGGATGGAATGAGAGAGATCAGCAGATGTCTGAATAATGGTAGGAAAGCCCTAGGGTGACCAGGAACCTGTTCTATTGGGCAGAAGGGGGGTCTGATCAACCTCCATGGTCCTCTGAGAACCAACACTAGGTAACTGTCGGGAAACCAGGACCCAAGAGAAAAGGGAGGGTCTTGAGTGACTGACAGTTGTGTGGTGTGTGACCGAGGTGGACAAGGACTGTGGATTCCAGTCCCAATACACAAGGCCGAAGCTAGTGCGGAGTTCCAGTCTGCAGTTCCAGGGCACCCTCGTATAGCTCAGAGTAGCATTAATGTGACAGCCTGGATCCTGGGCCTGCCAAAGCTAAGAGGGACCTGAAATACTCTCGAGAGGACTGGCCAGAGACAGACAAAGAGAATGTTGTCTGTGTTCTGTGTTGCGTCAAAAAAGGAGAAATGCAAGGGAAGCAGACTTCTCTTGAAACAATGATTAAAAACTTCAAGAAAGGGTATACCGGGGGCTTTGGGGAAATGGTAAATCTCAGTAAGCTGTGGACCCTCTGTGAGGTAGAGTGGCCAGCGTTTGCTGTAGGGTGACCTGCAGAAAGTTCATTCGACTTTGCCAGGGAAGAACATGGGTACAGTTGGAACTGAAGTGATTTACTTGTGTTCTAATTAATCACCGTAGGCCACTCCAGTCTTAATCAGTGGTGGAAGAACCATTTCAGAACAGTTTGTCTCAACTGGCCATTTAAGTTTAATAGTAAAAGACTTAACAATGCATCGTAAAACCTTCAGAAGGAAAGAAAAATGTTTGTGGGTCATTTGTTTTTGTGTGTGTGGGAACAGTTTTAAGTTATTAGTTTTAAAAATCAATACTTTTTAATTGAAACAACTTGATCAAAAATCTGTCACAGAATTTTAAAGAAAAAAAGGAGTAATTTTTCTTGGGATTCAAAGCCCTAGGTCAGAAGCACTTGAACCATGTAATAGGCCCATGTGCCTGAGTTGAAGCCTGTGGACTTTGTAATCAGGAAAACTACCAAACTTCTTGAGCCTCAGTTTATCCGAGTTTAGGGTTTCCTATTTCCTTAATAAAATGTTGGTTCTATTGAGAATTAAACAAGATGCTTGGCATATAGCAAACACACAACAAATGACCTTATAAAAGCACATCAAGCAATCCTAATCTGCAGCCAAGGTTGTGAACCACTGACGTAATTAAGCTGCCTCATCTCTGTATGAAAAGAGACCCATCAAAGGAAAATGATTTGTTCAAGGAAGAAGCAGATACACACTTCTAGTTAGTAAAACTCTGGGTCCTCAAGTCCAGCACACTTTGATGCTGATGTAATAGGGAAGGGCATTGCCACCTACCAGCTGTGAGGGCAAAAGCCTCACATCTCTCTTGGCCTCATCTGTGAGCTGGGGTGACAACACGCCCACATTATGGGGTGGATGGAAGAATAAAGTGGATTAACATGCACAGAGTGCTCAGCGCAGTGCCAGGCACCCTCAGAGGCATTAAAGGCTAACTATTGTTATTAGCTGGGCTCCGACCCTCAAGCAAAAACATTTTTTTTTTTTGTGGTACTGGGGATTGAACTCAGGGGCATCCTACCTCCAAGCTACATCCCCAGCCCTATTTTTTATTCTTTATTTTGAAACAGGGTCTCACTAAGTTGCAGAGGGCCTTACAAGTTGCTGAGGCTTGGCTGCGAACCGGCAATCCTCCTGTCACAGCCTCCCAAATACTGGGATTACAAGCGTGTACTACCATGCCGGGCTCAGAAAGACTCTATTTAAAGAAGGACCGGAGGCCAGATAAATGTGAGCAAGGCAAGCGGTTGCCATGGTGTCACAACTGCCTCAACTCTGTTGAGCCCAGTTACCTGAAGGGGTGCGTCTGAAGTGACCATTGATCATCTGGCACCAAGATCCTTCCCCCTAAGGAGAGGTGAAAGCCCCTCCGGCCTGCCTCTCAGACTAGGAGCTCCAGGGACCCATGAGTCACTTGCCTGGAGTGGGCCCTTGAAGATGGCTAGGCCACTGTCAACAGCTGGAACCCTCCCGCTTCTCAGATTGGACTTTTGATTTGGACTTTGAACTGATAATGAATGAACTGTGTGAATGTGAACTTAAAATTTGTGTGTAGTCAAATGCTTTGACTCCCCATTTGACCAAAGTCTGCCAGGGATAGACTTGAACATTATGCAGTGATTACCCCTTTTGCTTTGTGATCAATAAAGCTGACACTGTGGAAAGACACTAGTTGTGCACACTCCTTGTCTTAAGACGTGGAGTGCTCATAGCATCTCCACATGGCTAGGTCTGTATTATGCTTGGTGCAAATTTGTGGATCAAATCATGGCTTTATACACATTGTTCTTGGATTAGTTCCACTAAAACACTTGGAAAATTGATCAGTATCTACACTTTAACTTAGCTTGGGAGGCTCATATAGCATTAACCTTTTAAAAGTTAGCCTGTGCTATGGGGCTTTGTGGGAATGTTCAGAGTAGGGGCACAGTGATTCAGGGCATTATGAAAACACAAAAGGAAGGCCACTAAGTTGGGTTGGTGGCTAGTAGTCTACACTACTAGGAAAAAACAGGAAAGCTCCTTCACAGTCTCCCAAAGCTTTTATCCGAATGAGAAGACAGGTAGAAAGAAGAGAAGTCAGGCCTGGTCCCAGCCCGGCCATTTATTTTCCTTTCTTAATATTGGTCTGATTTATGATCCACTGTTTGCTGATGAGAAAACAACATCTAGTTACACTTGAACACCCACTTTTTTTTTTTTTTGCGGTACTGGGGATTGAACTCAGGGGCATTCTACCTCCGAGCTACACCCCCAGTCCTATTTTTTATTCTTTATTTTGAAACCAAGTCTCACTAAGTTGCGGAGTGCCTCACTAGGTAGTTGAGGCTGGCCGCGAACTCGGATCCTCTGGTCTCAGCCTCCTGAATGCTGGGATTAAGCGTGCACCACCATGCCCGGCTGAACACCCATATTTAAAAAGTGATGTCCTCAGCCACAGACAGGGCTGGTACTCAGTCAAGGGCCCTCATTCATCAAGGTGAAAAGAGACAGGATTTCCTTTTTTTCTTTTTCCTTTTTTGGTAGTGGGTATAGAATCTGGGGCATTCTACCTCTGAGCTACACCCCTAGCCCTATTTTATTTTATTTTTTTAGTTTGAAACAGTGTCTCACTAGGTTGCTGAGAATCTCTCTAAGTTCCGGAGGCTGGCTTAGAACCTGCAATCCTCCTGTCTCAGCCTCCCAAGTACTGGGATCACAGGCATGTCCCACCACACCTGGTTTGGGATTTCTTTTTTTAAACCTGCTTTACATATATGCATTTTAAACATAAAATAACTTCTAAAACCATGCTTTTAGCATTGACAGGTGTCTAAGCAAACACAGCCCTACTTGCAGGAAAACTCTGCCAGCTTCAGCTCTGCTGTGTAGAGATCAAGTTTATGTTCATCCAACTAACTGCCTTTGACTCTGTCCATACTTAATCGCACCACAACCTCATTGGTTCTCAGCAGATTCCAGTTACTTGGCTGGATAGCAGTAAACCCATCTAAGTGAGTATTGCGAGTACTACACATAAGATTGTAACACAGCTATTGTTTCTGGACTGCCCCACAAACTTGCTCATTCTGACTCATCCCTACTCTAGACATCTGGGCTTCTCTAGCCAAAGTTAATCAGTTGGTATGGAGGAGTACAGCTATAATTTTCTGGAAAGGCATGGTTATTGGGTAATGTTTTTGCTTTTCAAAACTAATAACTTTACGTAGCATAAAAGGCATAACTGAATCTTTTTTGTTGGTGGTGGTACTGGGGATTGAATCCAGGGCTGTTCTTTCTCCAGGCTCTTTTCTTTTCTTTTTTATTTTGAAACTAAGTTGTTGAGGGTCTCACTGAGTTACTGAGTCTGGCCTCAAATCTCAAATCCTCCTTTCTCAACCTCCCAAGCGCTAGGATGACGGAGGTACCATCATGCCTGACTCACAGCTGAGTCTTGTATGATGTTTCCTGTTATTAGAAAGCCAAAAGACCCGAGCTTTCTGAAATCATCTATTCTGAAAATTGTTTTGTAAGTTAATGTGAACTTTGTGCTTCTTCTGGGCTCATTCCCCTTTGCCAAACATTCTCCCCTGACAAGGGACCGGAGGCACCATGGAACCCTTCCAAGAGGTGACAAGCCAAACGGAGGCCTATTTGAGAATGCAGGGTCTTCAGCCACAAAAAGGCAAGAGAAATTCAAAAAAGCCTGCCTAAACTGGGCATGGTGGCACACACCTGTAATCCTAGTATTTGGGAGGCTGAGACAGAAGGATCACAGGTTTGAGGCCAGACTCAGCAACTTAGGCCCTCAGCAACTTAGTGAGACCCCCTTTCAAAATAAGAAATAGAGCTGGGAGTGTAGCTCAGAGAGAGGACACCCCTGGGTTCAATCCCCAGTTACACACACACACACACACACACACACACACACACACACACACACTTGCCCAGGTGCTCCCTGTAATATGGTCATCAATATTGCTGAGAATGATTTAGATAAGAAAAGATGCAAACTTGGGAATCACTGAACAAATGTGACTCCCAGCTCCACTTATAATTCCTTTGTGGGTTACATTCTTTATTTTTGAAATGGAGATAATATCACCTGCTTCTCCATGCTGCTGTACGGATGTAATGGGAAAGCCCACAGGGGACAGCTGGTACTTAGCACAGTACTGGCACATTGTAAATGCACAAAACATAATGTAGATGGTGAAGGAATACTATTATCATTCTTGTGGCACAGGGGATGGAACTCAGAGGCATTCTACCTCCAAGATACACCACCAGTCATGGTTTTCTAAAAGTTTTGTTTTAAAAAAGGGTCTCTCTAGGTTGCTGAGAGTCTCTCTATGTTGTGAAGGCTGGTGTTGAACCTTATATCATGCCCAGCACTACTGCAATTTTGAAATTCATTTTTTCTTGTCACCTTGAAAATATACATTTAGACTTTAGGGAAATTTATTTGTTGCAGTTTATAGTTGGAATATTAAATGATTTTATGGCAAGGACACATTTCCAGTCATGTTCCTAGAATACTGAGCACCACACAGAGTTGCAGAGAAAATACTCTATGTGTGAATAAAATATAAAAATTTAAATTGCAGGATAGATCGTGATTACCAGAATAGTCAGATAGCCAGGGGATGGGGGTGGGGTGTGGAGAGGCCACCCTACAGGTGAGCGGCAGAGCATCATTACCAAAATGATGAAAGTTACATGTGGTGGGAAACTGGAAGGGAGAGAAGCGTCGGGCTTTGTGCCATCTCCTCACTTCTCACTGCACAGACGCTCCCCTGCAGACACTTCAGAGATCAGATCACTGAGCTGATTGTCACAGGTGACTGCAAATGTGTGTCTGCTGTTTCACATCTGCCTAGACTTCAGCAGCTCTGCCTTGCGCTGGGTGTCAAGGAGGCAGAGATCTGTAGGATGAAGGTGAACTTGGGCGACAGTAAAGTTTCCTGGTTATTGCATTCCTACTTCCTCCTCTGGCCTCTGGCTCACTGAGTGAGCTGGACAGCTTTCTTTCTCCCTCCCCTCCACCTCCCTTCCTTTCCTTTTCCTTCCTTCCTTCCTTCCTTCCTTCCTTCCTTCCTTCCTTCCTTCCTTCCTTCCTTCCTTCCTTCCTTTTTTTCCTACTGGGGATTGAACTCAGCGGTATTCTACCTTCGAACTGTACCTCCAGCTTTAATTTATTTTTATTTTAAAACAAGGCCACACTCTGGAATTTGTTCACTGAAGATACATCATTAAGCAGGCATCAAGAGATATAAGAGGTCACCTTTGACCTTACAGACATGATCTTACAGAGGCCTAATGTTCAAGTCCTACAAAAGGCAAACCTAGGGACTTGGGGATGGCTTGTATCTTTATTCTATTGAATGTCATTATAAGAAAGTGGTCAATTGCCTTGTGCCTAGAAACAGGTGTCCCATCCCAGGTGCCCTGCAGAATGTGGTTTATGGTATGGAACCCAACTGTACAATAAAGTTATGAAGCTATGATTGTTTTGTTAGTATTTAACAATACTAATAGTCGTCACTCTCATGTGCTTAAAATACCAGCAATCTGGAAGCCACATGAGAATGCTCAGTGGGGGTTATTGCGAGGGCTCCTCTGCCTCTGCCTCGTAGGACAGAGGAGGGGGAGGCTGATCCACACTGGAAGACACTGTGGCTCGGCAGGGCTGCCCATGGCCGCACTCATCGCACAGCTCAGCATGCTTTTTCCACCTCCTCTGTGATACGTCCGGCATTTGTACTAGGTTTCCACATGCATTTCTAATTTCACTTAAAATCCACAGTTGGAGCACACCTCTCACCATAGCCGTGAAGGGGCCACATGACAGTTTTCTTGGGGTGCACAGTAGGGCGGGGTAGCACTGGCTGCATCACTTGGCAGGACTGCCTTGAGCCACACTTTCAAGTGGCTCCGATAGAGGAATCCACAGCCCTGGCAATTGCCACTTTTGAGGTCATGCAGGGCCGCTCAAGAATGGCTTGCGAGGTGAAGAGAATGATGATTGTCAGGATTATGGGCTTCCTTAGCATTTATCTTCCCAGAGAAGGAGTCAATTTGGAAAAGCAATTTTCCTAAGGAGACCTTATTGAGAGAGTGTGAGCAGCTGCACCTGCTGCACAGAGTGAGCAGGCCTGGCCATCACCCAGCACAGAGGAAGCATTGCCGAATATCTATATTTCTTTGTTTGCTCAAAAAGTACTGATTATGTGTCTAGGTGCCTGAAACTATTCTAGGCATTGGCAAGCCCAACGAAATCCACACCACGATAGCTTTCTTGTTTCCTTTCATTGGAAACAATGATTTTGAGAGTGGATATGGTTCCTGGCTAGTTGTGAACTCCTGGGATAATCCCATTTCTGGGTCTCAGATTCTTTAAATGATAGGCATTATTTTCAGTGTTCCCTCTGGCCTTAAATTCCACATTAGTGTGTATTAGGATGAAATTTTGAGCGTATTCAGAAACGAGATGACTGTCATTCACCTCAGCACAGGTCCTCAGTGTCCTCCTCTCCTCCCTCCCTCCTGTGCGTCTCACTCTGGCCCCCCGTCACATAGACACAGTGCTTGAATAGCACTGGAGGTCCATCAGGCGTGTCTAAGAAAGTAAGGTCTGGGACAAATAAACTTTTACTGAGAAGGTCCCAGGATACTGCAAGCTAACTATCCTCCTAAATACTTAATGGTTCTAAATTTTTGTTAATTGAGAATGTAGCTGATTTGTGAGTAAATGTGGGTGATGCCCCTGTAATGTTGTCATGAGGGATGCACCGGCCCTCACTTGCTGCTGGCTGAGTGTCTGTAAATGTGTGGACAACATTAAGACTCTCTCTCTCTCTCTCTCTCTCTCTCTCTCTCTCTCTCTCTCTCTCTCTCTTATATGGAGGCACTTGACCTCTGAGCTACATCCCCAGCCCTTTAAAATTTTTTTTGTTTTGAAACAGAGTCTCACTAGGTTGCAGAGTCTTCCTAACTTGCTGAGGTTGGCCTTGATTCTGTGATCCTCTTGTCTCAGCCTTCTAAGTACTGGGATTACAGGTGTCCACCACTACACCCAGCTAAGTCTTTCTCTCTACAAGGGAGTGAACCCAGTGGAGCTCATTCCAAGCAGTAGAGCCCCAGCAGAGGATGATTGGAGTGATGTTTTATAAGATCACGGACTGGTCCATGGGAAAACAACACAGAGCTCTGCAAGGACCCACTTGGTGCCACTCTCTAGGAGCTCAGTGAGCAGACAATGTGGATGCGCATCCAGGAAGGATGCTCATTCATGGGGGGCACTAGTCCATGGGAGGATGCTCGCTCATGATGTTCACCTAGGAAAAGATGCTGGTTCATGGAGGGACACACATCCAAGAGAGCATGCTTGTCAATGAGAGGATGCTTTAGGTCAGGAGTATACACAGTTTGGAATTCATGTAAGAATCAGGCAATTATTTCATCTCAAATCCTAGATTACTGTCTTTATTGCCACATGTGTGGATGAGAGGGAGAGGCAAAGTTACCTTTGTTAAGTACCAGCTTAACACTGTGTGTCACTAAGCTTTCCTCCTAGAACCCTGGTGAGGAAAAAGACATTACCTCCATTTTACTGGTAAGAAATGAGAGAAGAGACTCTTATTTGGAGACCCAAAGACAGAATCCAGGGAGTCTAATAATTTGGATTATAAAAGACCTACATCTTAATGTTCACTAACCTATACTGGAAACTTGGTTTCTATTTCAATTGCAGACTGCAGAACACAATTAGTGCTTCCTCAAACTTTGTCAAAGAGCCCAGAGATGTCCACTCCCCATCACAGCCACTGCATGGGTCTCGGAGCAGCCTTTTATTTATCATCGCTGCTCTGAAATTACTGTGGACACTAGATTTGCCACTAGAGCTTTTTACTTAATGTATTGATAAAAAAGAATGTGTACAGCTGGGTGTGGTAGTGCATGCCTGTAACCCCAGTACTTGGGAGACTGAGACAGAAGGGTAGCCTCAGCAACTTAGGAAGACTTTCAGCAACTTAGTGAGATCCTGTTTCAAAATAAAAATTGAAAAGGGCTAGGGGTGTAGCTGAGAGCTAGAGTGTCCTGGTTCATTTCCCAGCATGTGCGCATGGACGCACACATATACACACACCAGAACATATTTTACTTTATCACACATTTGCCCTTTAAAACATTTTTCATAACTAGTTTCCAATATAATTTAATTTCTTTGTAATCCTACCTATTTTATCCAATAAGATTAAAAGCTTTATCTTGAGCCGGGTGTGGTGGCGCATGCTTGTAATCCCAGCATTCGGGAGGCTGAGACCGGAGGATCCGGGTTCGCAGCCAGCCTCAGCTACCTAGTGAGGCACTCCGCAACTTAGTGAGACTTGGTTTCAAAATAAAGAATAAAAAATAGGGCTGGGGGTGTAGCTCAGAGGTAGAATGCCCCTGAGTTCAATCTCCAGTACTGCAAAAAAAAAAAAAAAAAAAAAAGCTTTATCTTGAGATGGGGTCTACAGACTTCATACAGGGGGTCAGGGAAGAAAGGCTGAATATGGCTTAAATACAGTCAGAGAGGTCAAAGATGTTGTCTAAGCCAGTGAAAGCAAAATTTGAATTTAGATTTGGGTAACAGACAACTACAAAAAGAGGGTATAGGAGGTACTTCTGGGATATTAGTTATATTCTATTTACTGATCTCAGTGCTGGTTGCACTGGTTGATTTGTGCACTTAAAAAATATTGGTCTGGGAGGAGTCCGAGATAGCTACTGAGAGAAATACTTCTTCTCAGGCATTGTAAGCTCAAATCAAAACTGCCATAAAAGCAGTTTTCTGATGGAAGAAAAAAGCATCAAAAAAGTGAACAAAGTAATGAAAATTGAAATGCAGCTGAACAAAACCCAGAAAGCAGACCAGGGAGAGCCAAGGCCCCCGCGTGCAGCAATGGCAGCTGCCATTGAGCTAGCTGCCCGGCACGGAGTCTGCTAACACTGAGGCATATAACGACCTCCTGCATACCCAGCGAACAAATGTGGATTAAGCGACTACAGAACTCCACATCATAATCAGGCGGCATATCCCTGCATGATTGACAGTGACCAGAATGTTTGGGACAACCAGCTTAAGCCTGCAGCAGGGACACCCCAGCTCATCTCTCCCTCCAGAGCCAGGGCAGCCTTCAATTGTAAGGTAATTGCGCAGCCATGGGGGCCTGTGTGGCAAACGACAGACTCAGTTGCCCATCCTTTTAGCAATTGGATAGAGCAGAAGTGCAGGAGGGACCCAGATCACACAGGGCATAGAGACCTAATAGGCCCCCTGGAAGATACCCTGCATTTATAGTGTACACCTGCCACCAGCAAAGGCAGAGAGGAGAGAGAGAGAGAGAGAGAGAGAGAGAGAGAGAGAGAGAGAGAGAGAGAGAGAGAGAGAGAGAAAGAGAGAGACAGGGCCTGCGGAAAGTGCAGAGCCTCGGGCTTACACTGGGTCCAGATCCAGTGATGTAAGCGACTACAGAACTTTTACTTTACCCCATTCTCGCATTCATCATTGCGGCTTCTCTCCCCTCACCCAACCTTCACCACTGAACATAACCTGCCCTTGTATATGCCAGCAGACACCTAAATCCCAGAGATTGGACCAGACACGTGAACCACCAGAAAGGACTGCCAGACACCAAGGATAAACTCACCTCTGCTGATAGAAGGAATAGCTCAACACATCCCGCATCAAGGCCTAAAACTACAGAGGCCACAAACTGTCCTACTCACATCTCTGAGACGAATCCCCATAACAGAAGCAACAAATGGACCCTAGAAGTCAACACCTGAAACCCACCAACACCACCATTACAGTGGGCAGAAGAAGCCCTAGAGTAATTGCAACTCAGTACAAGATACTATTTACAGAGAGAAAATAAAAATAAGAAACCTATAAATTGAGATAAAGCTTGCAAAAGCAGCAAAGATATAAACCTAAGAATAGGGAAATTATAGGAAGGAAAAATAGCAAAGAAAAAATACCACAATAACAGAACTCACCAACACAGAATGGCAGAGATTATCAGAAGAACAATTCAGATCTTTAATAGTAGAAATGATACAAGACTTCCTAAAAGAATGCAGGGAGAGCTGGAAAGAAATAAAGGAAGATTCTGACACCCTGAACAGGAATCATAGAGAAGCCTTGAAGGAAGTGAAAGATGCAATAATTGAAGTGAAGGCATCAATACAAACTATAAAGAGTAGATTAGACCACATGGGAAATAGAATATCACTCTTAGAAGATGACCATTCCAAAAAATGAATGCATAGTACATAATTTAGAAAAAAAAAATTGACAGCATGAATTGGACATCAATGAGATCCGGGCCAATTTTAAAAGAGCTAACCTAAGAATAATGGGCATAGAAGAGGGACTAGGAGTTGAAACTAATGGGAAAAACCATCTTTTCAAAGAAGTAATATCAGAGAACTTTCCAAACATAGAAAGAGAAGTTGACATACAGTTATAGGAAACATATAGACATATAGAACCCCCTCTAGACAAGACCAAAGAAAAGGTTTACCATATCACATAATAATCAAATTGACTAATGTAGAGGCCAACGAGAGAATCTTAAAGGCAACAAAAGTAAAAGGCCAAGTGACATTTAGAGGGAAACTAATTAGAATCACTCCAGACCTCCCAAACCAAGTCATGAAAGCCAGGAGGGGCTGGAGCAACATATTCCAAACTCTGCAAGAAAATAACTTTCAGTCAAGATTCTCCTACCCAGCAAAACTATCTCTCAAAATTGACAGGGAAATAAAAACCTTCCATGACAAACAGAAACTGAAAGAATTTATGTCTCCCAAACCAGCACTAGAGAAAATACTCAAAGAGATTAACTACAAAGAAGAATTAACAAGTAAATGTCAGAACCAGAAAAACAATAATTTCCAGGAAGCAAAAACTAAGCAAATAAGAACAAACACTATCTCAAACAGAAGTCAAAACTCAAAATATGAGCCGGGCGTGGTGGCGCATGCTTGTAATCCCAGCATTTGGGAGGCTGAGACCGGAGGATCCGGGTTCGAGACAAGCCTCAGCTGCTAGTGAGGCACTCCGCAACTTAGCGAGACCCGGTTTCAAACTATAGAATAAAAAATAGGGCTGGGGGTGTAGCTCGGAGGTAGAATGCCCCTGAGTTCAATCCCCAGTCCCGCAAAAACAAAACAAAACAAAACAAAACAAAATAAAAACCTCAAAATATTAGGAATTAAAAATCATCTCTCAATAATCACACTGAATATAAATGGCCTCAATTCCCCAATAAGAAGGCACAAGGTGGCAAAATGGATTAAAATCCATAATCCATCTATATGCTGCCTTCAAGAAACACACCTTACAAGCAAAGATTCCCACAAACTAAAGGTGAAGGGCTGGAGTAAGGTAATCCATGCCAATGGAACTTGAAGACAAGCAGGAGTAGCAACTATGATATCAGATAAATTAGACTTCAAGCCGAAACTTATCAGAAGAGACAAAGCAGGTCATTTTTTACTAGTAAAAGGAACAATTCAGCAAGAGGAAATAACAATAGTCAACATTTGTGGCCCAAACATAGGTGCAGCCACTTTCATAAAACAAACCCTTCATGATATAAAGTCACACATAGATCCCAATTCAATACTACTGGGAGACTGCTCTTCTAGACAAAAGATCAGTAAAGATGCCTCAGACCTAAAGAATGCCATAAACCAAATGGACCTATTAGACACATACAGAATATTTCACCCAAATATAGCTGAATTCACATTTTTCTCAGCTGCCCATGGAACCTTCTCCAAAATAGGCCACATTCTGGGCCACAAAGCGAGCACTGGCAAATTAAAAAAATGTAACATAATTCTCTGTTAGGAATTCACTTTTCAGACCACAGTGGAATGAAACTAGAAATCAACTCTAAGAAGACCCAGAGTCACCATGTAAACACATGGAGACTGAACACCACACTGCTGAATGAGGAATGGGTCATAGAAGAAGTAAGGGGAGAAATTAAAAAATTTCTAGAAACCAACAAAAACAGAGACACAACATATCAAAACCTCTGGGACACCTTGAAGGTAGTACTAAGAAGAAAATTTATAGCACTGAGTGCCCACATAAGAAGAATAGAAAATCACCAAATAAATAGCCTAATGACAAAGCTCAAAACCCTTGAAAAACAAGGACAGTCTAACCCCAAAGCCAGTAGAAGACAGGAAATTATGAAAATCAGAGCAGAAACTAATAAAGTAGAGAATAAAAAAAATACAGAAAATCAACAAAACCAAAAGCTGGTTTCTTGAAAAAATAAACAGGATAGATAAGCCATTAGCCAATCTAACCAAAAGAAAGAGAGAATCAACCCAAATTACCAAAATAAGAGATGAAAAAGGTGATATTACCACTGACAGTGTAGAAATCCAGAGAATCATCAGAAACTACTTTGAAAAACTATACTCCAACAAAATGGAAAATCTAGAAGAAATTGAGAATTTTCTAGACACATATAACCTTCCTAAATCGAGTCAAGAAGATATAGAAAACTTAAACCAATCAATAGTAATACAAGAGATAGAAACAGCAATAAAGAGTTTAGCATCAAACAAAAGCCCAAGGCCAGATGGTTTTCCAGGTGAATTTTATAAAACCTTTGTTGGAGAGCTAATCTCAATGCTCCTCAAACTATTCCATGAAATAGAAAGAAACAGGACTCTCTCAAACACATTCTATAAAGCCAACAGCATATTAATACCAAAGCCAAATAAAGATAGCTCAAGAAAAGAAAATTATAGGCCTATATTGCTGATGAACTTAGACACAAAACTGCTAAACAAAATACTAGCAATGCGCATTCAAAACCACATCAAGAAAATTATACACCATGACCAAGTTAGGTTCATCCCAAGGATGTAAGACTGGTTCAACATATGGAAAACAATCCATGTAATTCACCACATAAACAGAATCAAAGACAAAAATCACATGATCATTTCAATTGATGCGGAAAAAGCATTTGATAAAATCCAACATCCAATTCATGCTAAACCCACTGCAGAGAATCAGAATAGAAGGAACATACCTCAACATCATAAAGGCAATATACAATAGGCCCACAGCCAACATCATATTAAATGGGGAAAAACTGCAAGAGTTTCCATTAAACACAGGAACAAGACAAGGATGTCTGTTATCACCACTTCTGTTCAATATAGTACTGGAGACTCTAGTCAGGGCAATAAGGCAAGAGAAGGAAATCAAAGGTGTAAAAATAGAAAAGGAACTAAAACTATTCCTTTTTGCAGATGACATGATACTATACCTAGAAGACCCAACAAAGTCAAACAAAAAACTTATAGAACTGATCAACAAATTCAGCAAAGTGTCTGGATACAAAATCAGTCTTAAAAGCTTTCCTGTATCCAACCATAAATCCAATGAAAAAGAAATCCAGAAAACAATTGCACTCACAATAGCACCCCCCAAAATAAAATACTTAGGGATAAACCTAACCAAAGAGATAAAAGACCTCTATAAGGAAAACTATAAAAAGTTGAAAAAAGAAATCGATGAAGACCTTAGAAGATAGAAAGATATTCTATGCTCTTGGATAGGCAGAATAAATATCATCAAAATGGCCATCCTCTCAAAAGTGATCTACAGATTCAATGCAATACTCATGAAATTACCAAGGTCACTCCTCACAGACATAGAAAAATCAGTCCTTAAATTCATTTGGAACAACAAAAAGCCCAGGATAGCCAAAGTAGTTCTTAGCAACAAGAACCATGCAGGAGGTATCACAATACCTGACTTCAAACTCTACTACAAAGCCACAGTAATGAAAACAGCATGGTGTTGGCACAAAAACAGACACACAGCCAATGGAGCAGAAATGAAGACTCAGGAACAAACCCACACACTTACAGTCAATTGATTTTTGACAAAGGAGCCAAAAACATACACTGGAAAAAAGATAGCCTCTTCAATGAATGGTGTTGGCAAAACTGGTTATCCATATGCAGGAAAATGGAAATAAACCCCATTTTCTCACCCTGCACAAGAGTCAACTCAAGGTGGATCAAACACCTGGAAGTTAGGTCAGAGACCGTGCAGCTACTTGAAGAGGGCATAGGACCAACACTTCAACACATAGGCACAGGTAAAAACTTTCTCAACAAGACCCCAAAGGCACAAGCAACTCAAAGGAAGATTAATACATGGGACTGCATTAAACTGAGGAGGTTCTGTGTAGCAAAGGAAACTATAAAGAACCTCAACAGGGAGCCCACAGAGTGGGAGAAAGTTTTTGCCAGATACTCCTCCGATAGAGGACTAATATCTAGAATATAGAGGGAACTCAAGAAACTCACAGTTAAGAAAACAAATAACCCAATCAAAAATGGGCAAATGATCTGAATAGACACTTCATAAAAGAGGAAATACAAATGGCCAATAAATGTATGAGGAAATGTTCAACATCATTAGCAATCAGAGAGATGCAAATCAAAACTACCCTGAGATTTCACCTAACACCAATTAGAATGGCAATCATCAAAAACACAAACAACAACAAATGCTGGCGAGGATGTGGAGAAGTGGGAATCCTAATACATTTTTGGTGGGGTTGAAGATTAGTGCAATCAGTTTGGAAAACAGTATGGAGGATCCTCAGATGTATGGGAATGAACCTACCATATGATCCAGCAACACCACTTCTGAGTATCTACCCAAAAGAATGGAAACCAAAATATCAGACTGATGCATGTGTATCTATGTTTGTAGCTGCACAGTTTACAATTGCCAATAATGGAACCAGCCAAGATGTCCATCAACAGATGAATGGATTACAAAACTACACAATGGAATTTTTCTCAGCCATAAAGAACAAAATCATGTCATTTGCAGGTAAATGGATGGAACTGGAAAACATTATGCTAAGTGAGATTAGTCCATCACAAAAAGTAAAAAAATACTATGCTCTCCCTTATATGCGGAAACTAGGGAGAAAATGGGTCATAAGAGGGACTCTAGACGAAGAAGGGGAAACCTTAGATGAGCAAAGAAGGTGACTTAACTGAAGGTGATTGGGGGTGGAGAGGGAAACAGCCTAATGCACATGATGTACTTTCACAAATGTATCAAAGTCAATCACTAAACTGAACCTGAGGAGGAAGGAGGGCAAGGGAGTGGGGTGGGAATTGGGGAAGGGTTAAATGAGAAATGTGTGCATGTACGCCTTTATCAGCTTGTATCTAACAAAGATGTATGATTACAATGCACCAATAAAAAAATTTAAAAAAAGAGGGATACCCCTAGATGAAGAAGGAGAAACCTTAGATGAGCAAAGAAGATGATTTAACTGAAGGTGATGAAGGTGGGAGGGAAACACCCTAATGCACATGATGTTCTTTCCCAAACATATCAAAGTCAATCACTAAACCAAACTTGAAAAGGAGGGAGGGGAGGGAATGGGGCGGGAATTGGGGAAAGGTTAAATGAAAGATGTGTGCATGTATGCCTTTACTCACTTGTACCTAACAAAGATGTATGATTACAATGCACCAATTAAAAAAAAAAGAAAAGAAAAAAGAAAAAGAAAAATAAAAATATTGGTTTAAGCAACAGATAGAGCTCACACCTAAAAGTACAGTGCTTAGAGTTACATAGCTATGTTCTCTGTGAATGGCACTCTCTGGAGTTGTTGAACTCTACAGCTCTGCCTCGAAGCTGCTTGTCCTTCCATTAAATCTAGTGCTTTCCCTGTCATGGATCTGGTAGCAGTGCCAATGCCATCGCATCGTCTCTGGAGCATTTTCCATATGCAACAGAAGAACCACAGGCCCTACTTACTCAGGGTCCTGCACCACGCCTCCCACACAGTGGAACCTCTCAGGCACAGTCTTCCAGTCTTTAGCCATTTTCACCATGGCGCCTGCATCAAGGACGCCGTAGCCAAAGAGGTGATTAAATTCCAGGCCGACCCCGTTCCGCCGCCACTGATGGACCTCATCATGAAGCTGGTTCCGTTTGGAGGTGAGCACAGTCAGATGCTGCATATCTCGCCAGGTCAGACCCAGGCTGGGGACAGAAGGCAGAGGACACAGGAAGGACAAGAGGCAGAGCGGGAGAGAGAGACACAATGAATAAGGTAAATAAAACCCAGGACATATACCCCTGGGGAGGTTTTGGAATATTTGTGAACTCCCCACTCAATGAAGGGTGCCTGTGCTCTATTTAGAACCACTGTATATGCCAATTAAATTTCTTTTCTTGCCTTTCTTACTTAAAAAGATTTACTGGGAAACACACCAAGACACGGGTGTGTGTTTGTTCGTATGTGTGTCTTTGCCAGATATGAGAGAGCTCGTAGCCCCAAACTGCAAACCCCACATGTCCATCCACAACAGAATGTATAAACCATTGAGCGGGAGCATCTAGAATGTGGAGTACTATACAGCAATGAGAATGAATGAGATATAATTATTTCTAATAATGTGTACAAATCTGACAAAGGGTTTGGGTATGGTAGGAGTATATTCCCTATGGGTTCACAGATTGCAACTTAGTCCTTAGTGTGATGATACTGGGAGGTGGTGGGACCTTTTTGGGAGGTGGAACCTAGTGGGAGGTGATTGGGTCATTGAGTCATTCCTCAGGAAGAAGTAATGCAGTTCTTATGGGACCCTGGATAATTCTTGAGGGAGGATTGTTATAAAACAGCAAGACTGGCTCCTCCCATTCTATGGCTTCCTGTTTATCCATGTGATCTCTCCTCACATGTGCCTGCACTGTGATATTGCCTGCTATGATGCATTATAGCCAAGGTCCCTCACCAAAGCCTAAACTGAGGGGTCACTTAATCTTGGACTTTTCAAAACTGTGAGAGAAACCTCTTTTCTTTATTAAGTAGCTAATGTCAGGTATTTTGTTGTAGAAAGGGAAAACAGACCCATACAGAGAACATACTGCATAATCTAATCAATCTAAAGTATAAAAATGGGAACAACCAGCCCAAACTGTTGGAAATCAGGTGCATGGTTAGTTGAGGACATCATGACTAGAAGGGGACCTAAGAGCTACTGGGGACTGGCAGTTCTGTTTCTATATCAGGGTGTTTCCTACATGGGTGTGCTCCATTTTTGAAAATGAGGCTGTTAGTTCTTCAAGGGCAGATATAATATCTTCACCATATTTGTATCTCTAGGCCCAGACCAGTCCTTGGAATACTATTCAATGGAAAAAAATCAGTCTGCTTACAAATGGCCTTTGAAAATTAGTGCTTATTATTATTCAGTGTCAGTTTTTCAAAGTGCAAGTCATGGCTCATTTGTGAGCTAGGAAATCAGCATATTGCACAGGTGATCTTTCTGGGATGCACATTAAAATTTTTGGGGTGTCATTTAAAATACCTTTGTCCAGGCCACATCCTAGATAAATTAAATCAGAATTTCCAGGAATGAGACCTAATCAGTGGACCCTGTTAACATTTTCCAGATCTCTCAACAGACAGTCATATTAAGAACCAGTGATTCAATGGGCAGAGTTATCATTTAAAAATAAGTGGAATAGAATAGAAAAGAATAACAGGGTGCATTGCATGTGATATTCTCATACTGATATTTTTCATGACACTTTCAGTGTTTGTGTGTGTGTGTGTGTGTGTGTGTGTGTGTGTGTGTTGGGCTGCAGTGCAGATTTCATTTCTCACTGAGGGTCACAGGAAAAAATTCTGGCAAGTCCCTGAACTACTGTTCTATTTAGAATTCAAAGTATTCAAAGGACTGACAACAACTCTTTTGGTAAAGTTTCAGCACATGGAATGAGTATTGGTTTGAAGTTTTGAATCAGAGTGTTCTAATGACCATATGTCTTTGAAAGATAGACTTTCTTCTTTTAAGAAGAAATTTCGAAGGACAGTCAATGCATATTTGAGAAGATTCAGGACATAACTGGGACATACAGTCCCTCTGTTGGAATGGGTTTCTGAATTTATTAATCCCAGCAGTGTTGACAACAAAGGATCTAAATGACCCGAGGGTTGGCTAGCCACTGAAGTATCTTCCATGTTCACTGTGAAAATGTGCTGTGCTGAGAATTGGTATGTAAGATGACTCCCTTGGTATTTCTTCTGCACACTGATGTTGGAGCACACTGGTCTAAGATGGCATTTCTCAATCTTGACTGCACATTTGAATCATCTGGGGATGGTAAAAAGCTAACGATGTCAGGGTCCAGAGATTTTAATTCCATGGGCTTGTTTTTTCCCACCAATTCAATGAGCTTGTTTTTTTCCATGGTGGCTGTGTCTCTTCTAGGTCAATAGTTAAGCTAAGCAAAGACCACAGTACTGGTTCCATAGGGTTTAAATCCAGCTGTGTGAACTGAGACACATGCCTTTAATAATCCCAGCTCCGGTCTTCATATCTTTAAAGGGAGGTAAGGCTTTGTATATTTGTTGCAGGGTATAAGTGTAGATCATATATGCAAAATACCTAGCACAGTATGGGTACTCAATAAAGAGTTTATTATTGTTGATAATAAAATCTATCCCATATATTGGGAATCGAAGTAAGTTAGAATAAACACTATTTTCCAATTATAGTATCAGTCACAATATTTAAAAATATATAAATTGACATTTTTTACTGTATTCAGTTTTAAGACCGCCACACATCCAATTAAAATTTCTTTTCCTAGAGAACTTATATTCCTGATTCAGAGATATGATAATCCAGGAAGTCATTTGAACCTTATGGATGATCTAACTTTCATTATTGCTCTGATAAGAAAGGAGAGATCCAGAGAAGGTGAGTGAAGCACTAGCAGTTGCCTTTCCCCCATACCGACCCTTCATTCCTTCCTTATTAGGAAAACCTCAATTTTATTCAGAACAACAATGTGGTTAGCTATAAAACATATTTCCCAGGCCCTATTGTAATATAGGGAGGTCCTATGGCAATTTTGGCCAATAAGAAATAAGTAGAAGCCACTGGGTAGGACCTCTTGGAAAGCATACTTGTGCTAAAAGAATGGTGAATGATTTGTGCAGAACTGTGAAGTTGAGCAAAGCCAGCTCAGACTCTAGGGCCACTCAGGCCCTGACCAACACTTTCATCTCCTGGAAATGCATATTGTATGTGAGTAAGTTTGGTTTCTATGCTTAATAAGGCAGAGGTAATTATAGTAAGTTAACTATCAGTTAACTTACTATAATGTTAAGCTTTGAGCAGTGTCATTCTCTCTTGATGTCTTAAATTTTACACCTGATTTTTGTGGGAAGAATCAAAGTTTAGACTGGTTTAAGAGAGGAGTCTTTCTCAATTTAGGATCTTACCTGTCAACTAATAATTATTTCTTTTCTGCTTGAAGTTAGAGGGTTGGACTGGATACTCTTTTAAAGTCCCTTTCTATTATAGGAATCAATGCTTTCTTCTTTTGCAAATCAGGAAATGCACTGCATATGTGGAGAGATACAAGCAAGATTGCCTGGGGATTTATATTAGAAGTTGCAATTGCCTAGCAACTGCTGTCATAGATGGGAAATGGAACTCCACTTCCCCAGAAGCCTGAGTCAAGTTTCTCACAAGTTTCTGGGTGCTGCATTCTTTAACACCATGTGTATGGTGTCTGAATCCCAAGTGTTCATTGCTTAAAACATAAGGCCAACCCCTGGCTTTACTGGGAGAAGGTAGAGCAGCATCTGGGCAAGTACCTCTACTCGAGCAAATCCGAGGTATATGCAGCAGTAGCAATATGTGGCCTCTCTGTGGGATGGTGAGAACACAAGGGATGGTGTCCTATCTGTCACTTGGAGGGTTTCCCAGTGAAGTCCATTTGTTGTTCTATACTGCATGGCTTTGCCCACCTTGTCTCGGTGTTAAAAAGTGAATTCACTCTATAAATGAACAAGCCTTGAGTGGGAACATGCTGCTGCCCAAATGTTCTGCAATGCCTTGCTAGATATTCACTGGCAATTTGTGTTTCCTTTATTTAGCTGATTGTATTATTTAAGCCAAAGAAAATAAAGATATATCCATATATTTGTGCCCCTATTTGGTATCTGAGTAAGTTGTTGGTAAGTGCTATTGAGTGTTGAAGTCTTCTGCTTTTTTTTAGGATGTAGCTTTATGGTGTGTGTGTGTGTGTGTGTGTGTGTGTGTGTGTGTGTGTGTGTGTGTGTGATTTAGGACCCGTGGATCTTTTAGAAAGGTCCCACAGAATTCATAGCCCTGACTATTCATAGACTTTCACACCCACTCTTGCCTCCAAGGACATCTGGTACGTAGGTACAGAGGCACATGTTAGTCTGCCTTTCAGAGCCTGCCCTTGGCCCAGAGATGCAAACATACTTAGCTTCTAAAGCCAGTGCAAACACGCCAGCTGCCTCGGGAGCAGCTGCAGATGTTCCAGAATGCCTCAGTGTGCAGTTGCCATACAAATCTGTGGTGGCCTGGAAGGGAAGATATTAAGGAATAAGTGAATAAATCACACTATTTTGAATCCCCAAACAATGTGAATCAGGGTATCATCTCTTTTATTTACACTATGCCTTGTTCTGAAGATTAAGATAAATTCCTCTACATCTAAAATTTATGATGAGGTTCTGAGACATGTCAAGCCATGTGGGTAACCACTTCCACAACTCCTTTTTAGGGAAGAAACAAGCCAGGAGAGTTCATAGCTGGGCCAGACTGTTAAGGTCTGACTCTATTTTAGGTTCAGGGCTTCTCCTGGCTCACATTGGAGCTTGGCCTTGTCGCCAACATGAGAGCCCAGAGGGGAATGTGGGATCAGAAGACAAGATGGTTATGATGATTTAGTTCTGAGTCCCACCCTCCTCTCTTGAGAAGCCCCAATGAAGGTGAGTGGCCAGCCAAGATGTCACTCAAACACGACTATTGAGCCATGTACTAACTTCCTGGTTTGGAGCTTTGAGGGAAGACTGATATGTGAGTAAAATAAATGGAGAAGAAAGATCCACCAAGCTTAATTCTGCTCTTTAGATGATATATTTGTAAGGGGCTTGAAAAATTTACTAATATACCTAGTTGCCCAGGAAGGAAGTCTTTTTGCCCTAAAAAAGAGCAAAAAAAAAAAAAAAAAAAAAAAATAGCCTAAATCTCTGATTCTTGACCTTTATGCTTTTTCAAATCACAAATTCAATTTTAAACCATAAAAATTACAACACTTTCCCTGATACACAGGTGTGCCTAAAGTAGGGGGTTTATGGACCCAGAAGAGTCTGCCATGGACACTATCTTTAAATTACTGTAATATATGGATGGATTCTTGGCTCAGATGGGTTTGTGGTGTGACATCTCAATTCCTAAAATTCCTTATTCTTGTAAGTGATGTCCTGGGGCAATGCATTGATAAGCCAGAGCTCATCATGCCAGACAGTAACAAGAGTATCCAAGGAAAAGGAGCCGGCGTTCTTCCTTCTAACTTGTCTGTGGAAGGTCTCTGCCTTCATACCAAAGCTTCATCCAGCATGGAGAAAATGGCTCTCTCTTCCCAACCTGTGCTAACCCTTGGTGGGGGAGGGGAGACTTGGTGCATCCCAACCTGTCACCGAGGGGCGTGGCCACGAGGAAGCTGGACTAGAAGTGGCCTCGCTTACCACCCCGGCCTCTGGGTTCCTCTTCCTCCCATTGCTGAAGGTGGACGCCAGGGTGGAGGAGCAGCTCTCGTCATACAGGGCGGTCCTGCCATCGTTAATGGCTGAGTTGATGGAGATGGTCCACATGCTGGAGGCGTAGCCATCGCAGTTGCAGTCGTCATAGCTTCCACCGTCCCCAGAGGCCCACACATAGATGCTGCCTTTCCCGCCGCGGCCCTGCGAGAGTAACAGAGATGCTCACACCCCGGAGCGAGGCTGCAAGGGGTCTGCCCGGCCTGGATGGGGCAGCGCACGCAGCCTGGGTCAGGGCTTGGCCAAGGAGCGTGGTGATTGGCCTGCTCCAGCAACTGAACCAGTGACTCCGCACACTTTTTACCCTGGAACCGAAAGTATTCCTTCTGATGGGCCACAGGGGGAACTTTGCCCCCAAGAGGATCCAGTATAAAAAAACCGCTGGCTTTGCAATTTAACCTGGGGATAACTCAGTGAGAAAAGAGGAAGAATATCCTTAAATTTTACAAATTGAGCATTTTTTTTTTTTATATTGAGGATTAAACCCAGGGAAATTCTACCTCTGAGCCACACTCCCAGCGCTCTTTAATTTTTACTTTGTAACAGGGTCTTGTTAGGTTGATGAGAGTCTTACTACTTGTGAAGCTGTCCTTGAATCTGCCATCTTCCTGTCTCAGCCTCCCAAGTATTGGGATTACAAGTGTGTATCACCACACCAGGCTGAGCAGCTTAAACAAAATAAAAGCTGAAGTGGAGCATGGTGGTGCAATCCTGTAACCCCAGTACTTGGGAGGCTGAGACAGGAGGCTCGCAGGTTTGAAGATAGCCTCAGCAATTTAGCCAGTGCCTCAACAACCTAGCAAGATTATTTCAAAATAAAAATAAAAGTATGACTGGGGGTGTAGCTCAGAGGTAGAATGAATGCTCCTGGGTTCAATCTGCAGTACCATAGACACACTCAACATAAACAAACAAACAAACAGGGCTGGGGGTGTAGCTTGGAGGCAGAATGCCCTTGGGATCAATCCCCAGCATCTCTCTCTCTCTCTCTCTCTCTCTCTCTCTCACACACACACACACACACACACACACACACACACACACACCTAAAAGCAGCACATGCTCATTCCCAAGTATATGGAAAGGAAAATGACGAAATCTAGAGGTAATCATTATCATTCCATTTTATATGTAATTTTTCAGTGAATATGTAAATTTATATGAGTTTATTCTTAGCTATATATCATATATATACATGTAGACATTGTAATGATAAATATTATTTTATTATATTATAGACTTTCCTGAAAATATTTGAAAATCTTATATGTAAATGTGAGTAGATACATAATTTTTCTTTTTCATTCAATTGGATTATACTAGAATCCTATTAAACACAATATCATATGACATTTCACCTGTGCTAAGAGAACATGAAATATAGGAATACATTCTAATATGGTACAGTAAAACATACAGCAAAGAAAATTTGAATTATATGTACAGTTACTAACTACCTTTGTTATAAATACCTACAGTTAGCGTTGCACTTCTGCTCAAACCATTTTTTAGTGTTTTTATCTTTTCATTTTCTTTCCTTGTCTTCTATGAGTATTCTCCTGTCTACCTCAGTGACCCTGGATTGGGCCATTCACTTCTTGCTTCCTTCCCCCTTACCCTCAAGGTGATGGCATTAGGGGTTTCTTTGTTTTTACTGGCAAGTTTTTATCTTGGTAGACAAAGTCTGTTTCTACGTGGTCACTAGGGGTCCAAGGTCCTGATTCAGAGGTTTGCGGTGGAGATGCCAGCCTGCATTACCTCTGAGGTGTGGCTCCCTTCTGACCATGAGAAGTGACATTTTGAATTGTTTCTAACAGGATTGGGAGTTAATTAGCCTGTTCTTGATTGAGTAGATAGTCAATAAATATTTATTCAGCTACTACGTGGGAATTGCCCTCAGCATCTTGGTAAACCTATATTACTGAAAAATTCCACACAAATAAGCCACTATTCTCAGAAACCAGGACAGAGAGGGAAATGGATCATCTGTACAGTTGGGGCAGAGGATCATGTGCTTAGACTCCAATTTGGGCTCATTGTTAAGAAATGGCATCTTCTGGGAGTGAAACTGATGTGAATCAGGATAAATGGACCAGATGGACTGTATGCAGAACTTTGCCTGGACCAATCCACCAGTGGGCTGCTAGAGAGACAAAGCAACCTCTGCTTAAAGGAAGTCAGGCAGAGGCCTCTCAGTGGCACAGGGAGTGTGGTGGGCTGGCTGTGACTGTTTCTGTGCCCTTTGCAATATGACTTTGTAGTCCTACCCATCAAGAGGAGGGCTTTTCTTTTCTACTCCTTGAACATAGGCTGGCTTGATGTCTTGCTTTGTTCAGGAGGCTTTTGCTGGCTCTCAGAATTCAGCAGCACCATGACAATAAACCTGAGTTAGCTTGCTGGTTGATGACAGACACATAGCCCAGTTGAATTCACTGCCCTAGCTGATAGCCACCAGCTGACATGTGAGAGAGCATTTCTAGCCCATTCAATGTCTAGTTCGCCCTCCAGCTGGCTACAGATGTATGAGTGAAGGCAGCTGAGTTTCATCAAGACTGGCCCAGATCAGCAGAACAATCTAGCTGACCTTAGATCCATGAGCAAAATGAAATGGTTGCTATTTTGAGTTACTAAATTTGTTTCCTAGGGATATTAAACTTTTTTTTGTGTGTGTGTGGTACTGGGGGTTGAACCCAGGGGTATTCTACCTCTGAGCTACACCCCTAGTCCTATTTTTTATTCCTATTTTGAAACAGGGTCTCACTAAGTTGCAGAGGGCCTCACTAAGTAGCTGAGGCTGGCTGCCAACCCAGATCCTCTGGTCTCAGCCTCCCAAGTACTGGGATTACAAGCATGTGCCACCATGCCTGGCTTAAACTTTGTTTTAATAAGGCAGATAGAACACACAAGGTAATAATTGTAAATTTGCTTGTAATGATTGGATTTATCAACAAATGGTCCTTTGCTTCTGGGAAAGATGGATCAGTAAGGAGAAAATCCTAGTTTTGGGGGTAGAAATGAGTGGGGAAGGCAACCTGTAAGAGGGCAAAGAGTTGGTTAGGGAATGGAGCTGTTACTCTCATACCACACTGCTCTGTTGAAATGATGCCCCAAGATCCAATTTTGTCCCCAAGTTTCACCTGAACAGGGGCTAGACTGAAACCCAGATAGAATGAGTACGACTCATATTCAGACAGTAATCAGGTAGAAGATAAAGCAGCAGAAACTCAGGACACTAACCAAGCACTTCTATAGCACTTGTATTCCGGAGACTGCTCTGAATACTTTACATTTTAACCTATTGAATTCTCAGGGAAGCTCACAAAAGATGAAATACTTAGGAGAAGAAATTCAACAAATTGGAAAAAGAAAAGTTAAGTGCTAAATAAGACTATGAAACTGTGTGGAGGGGCACGGATGAAGACTTGACCCCCATGGAAAGAAATACCACCTTCTTGGATAGAAAGACAGTATCCCAGACACATCAATTTTGCTTATGTTAATTTATAAATTTAACATGATCCCAGTACATATACTGTGCCAACTGAGATTTATCCAGGCAAATATTGCTACACCAGGTAGTTCAACAGAGGAAATTTTATCCAGAAGCAAGTGGTAAAGAAGCAAGTGGAGGTACTGGAGGTGACCCAGAGATTAGGAGCATTTTCGTGTGTGTTTTATTGAGAATTGAACTCAGAGGTATTCTACCTCTAAGCTACATACCCACCCTATTTTATTTTGTTTTGAAACAGGGTCTCACTGAATTGCTGAGGACCTTGTACCTGTAGTCCTCCTGTTTCAGCCTCCCAATTACTGAGATTACAGGCATGTGTCACTACAGAACTCTTTAAGATCTTGGGAGCTGGAGGAAGAAAAGGAGATTTGGGAGACTGCCCCAGATGGAGCTGGGCTGCAGAAGGTAGCACTGTGTGTGAGTTTGAGTGAATGGAGTAGCAAGCCCACTTGGATGCACTGTTCATCTTGAAATTGTCTCCTGCCACAATATCAACCTAAGATAGGGCTCATTGAATGTCTCATCGAGACCCCATGATGGGTAAGATTAAGCACCTGTAGGAAATGACCTAAGACAGGCACAGTCTTTCATGCATTTTAAAATAAAAACGGGGGAGTTGTGGGAGCCCAGATGGACCCTCTCCCCCCAGCAGTTGCTATCTGCATATATGAGTAATTATACTGACTCTTCTGCTATGGCTACTTTGGCATCTCAAAGTCTGGAGATTGCACCTAGGATGTGTAGATGAAAGACCCTCCCACTTCTTAGAAAGTAAATATATGACCCTAAACGATTACGGTTTTATGACTCTAGAAAGTTTGCTTGAGATGTTAAGAATGTGGGCTATAAGTGGAAAACGAAGAAGTGGTGCTATTTGTGTTCTGACAATGATTGATATGTCATAAATGTCTATGTAACCCTGTTGTACTCAAGAAACGTATAAAAATCCATGCTGGAAAAAAAAAAGAGAGAATTCCATGTTTAGATCATCTGGTTCAAGATTTAGAATTACTCTTTTTTTTTTTTTTTTTTTTTTTTTTGCGGTACTGGGGATTGAACTCAGGGGCATTCTACCTCCGAGCTATACCCCCAGCCCTATTTTTTTTTTTATTCTTTATTTTGAAACCAAGTCTCATTAAGTTGCGGAGTGCCTCATTAGGTAGCTGAGGCTGGCCGAGAACCCGGATCCTCCGGTCTCAGCCCGAATGCTGGGATTACAAGCGTGTGCCACCACACCCGGCAGAATTACTCTTTTTTAAAAGTAATTTTGCAGCTTGATGCACAAAAATGGTACCTCATTGCTTTTTTGTTTTTTCACCTTATTGTTTTGGAGTGTATATATTTTCACTACAGGTTGAGTTTATCTTTTTGTATTTCTAGTGCTCACTTGTGTTCTTGCCTTGTGAATAACTTAACAAAGCCGCAAGTCCCACATGTAATAGCTTTTCCCCACATTTCCTTTATGATATTCTTCTTTTTATTAATTTATTAGCCACCAAACTATCCTCTAAAGAGGCTGCCGACCACCATCATTCCCACCAGCAATGAAAGAGAGTTCCTGTTGCTCCGCACCCTCACCAACATTTGGCATTGTCAGTATTCTGAACTTGGGCCTCTCATAGGTGGATAATGGTATCTTTTTGTTGATTTCATTTCCCTATCCTTGGTGATATAGAATTTGGAGCATCTTTCCATATGCTTATTGTCATTATATATCTTATTTGGTGAGGTGTATATTCAAGAGCTCTTTCAAATTAATAAAAAAGAATATCATAAAGGAAATGTGGGCAAAAGTTAACAACTCTTCAATGCTAAAGAGAAATAATCTATCAAACCATGAAAAGATAGAGAAAACTTAGATGCATATGCTGCCTGGTGCAGTGATCCATGCCTGTAATCCCACTACTTGGGAAGCTGAGACAAGAGAATCACAGGTTCAAGGTCAGCCTCAGCAACCTAGCAAGTCCCTATTGCAAAAATAAAAAAATAAGCTGGGTCCAGTATCACACACCTGTAATCTTAGTACTCAGGAGGCTGAGATAAGAGGGTCTCAGGTTTAAGGTCACCCTCAGCAACTTAGTGAGACCCTCAGTTACTTAGCAAGACCCTGTTTTAAAATACAAAAAAAAAAAAAAAAAAAAAAAGAGGGCCGAGGGTATAGCTCAGAGGTAGAGCTTCCCTGGGTTCAATTCCCAGTACAAAAAAAAAAAAGAAAAAAAAAAAAGCATATTACAAATTGAAAGTGAATGAAGCCAATTGGAAAAGGCTCTACATTCTAAGATTCTAACCTGGACAGTTTTCCAACTCAGTCATGGTTGGCTGTGTCTGGGGAAAGATCATCTGAAACCCACTGGCCTTTTATTGCATTTATCTTTATCTCCAAAATGAAAGGAGAAACGGGAATGGCGATAAGCATTTCAGGGGCTCACTGGCCGATTCCATGCTGCGGCAGCCCATGCTCAGTTGCAAACCTTCATCTGGCTGCAGAGCATAAATCAGGGCTCACGGAGTATTCCTGAGAGCTCTTTCATAGGAGGCATCCATCACCTGTTCCTGCTGTCGCAGTGTCCAACCCACACTCTGATTAAATTTCAGCAGGCCCACACCTGATTAGTCACTGTCTTCCCGGGCTGTCCTCTGTCCCTCCTTCCTGGATGGTGGCTTTCGAGCTACTCTCTTGCAAGCGATCCCTCTTTGTACACTCCAGTCTGAAGACCTGGGATCTGCCATTTGCAACACTCCAGGGAATAAACACTCAATACCCTGTCTTATCTGCACCTCAGAGAACTTCCTGTAGCCTTGGCTTAAAATATTCCCAAGATAGTCCCTCTAGTAGTGACTCTGAAAAATGACTGAGAAGGGCTTGGGGCATAGCCAGCAGAGCAAGCTATGTGAGCCAGAGTTGCCCTTGGTGGTTGCATTTGCTACAGAAGTGGGAAGAACTTCAGGAGCCAGTTGCCATCTCCAGGGTTTTCTAGTGTCCAGATTCCCATCTGGTTGTTGAAACAAAAGAAGATGCTGCAGAATAAGCTGGTGTGTCCCATCATTCTTGCCTTTGTTGCTCCACTAGTCTCTTTACCAGGGTTGCATCCTTTCCCTGACCACTAAACACATTGCCTTATAATTCTACATCTTATATTAGGCTTTGCTCAAACTGCACTTGGACAGTTTTAGCCACTGACAGCGGCCGTCTGTCCATATCTCTTGGACCTTGGAATCTCCTGTGCCTGGAAATACCCAAATGTCAGCATATGCATTCCTCCCAGGAGGCCAACGGCTGCTCTCTACCCTTACCCTCTGGCTAAAGTGCTGAGGGATTTTCTCCCCTTGGGAATAAACCTCAATGGATTGCTTTTATTCTAGTAGTTTTGCCAGAGGGGGATAATTTCAATGTGCACTTGACATGATTTTCCAGATTCACATGATTCCGGTTGCTCATGATGGTGACTGGCTTGGCTACACAGCCTGAACTGACCTGTTTCCTCAGATGCCTCCCATTTACATCTTGGATTCCCCTCACCTCCCCGATAAACTGCTTGAATTTGTCTCAGGGTCTGCTTCTGGGACATTCCAAACTAAAAAATAAATTATTGGACTATCTTATAATTCAGGGGTCTCTGTCACCCACTTTTAAGCTATAAAGTGAACAATGCTTTAACTGTTAACCCAACATGTAAACTACAAACTTAAAGAGCAAAAGATCGAAATAAGCAAAGGGTTTCCTTTTTTTCTTCCTTCTTGTTCACTCCTTGCTGCCTGCTGCAAGTATTTATTAAGCAAACTTGGGTGATGCAAACTCAGATCTCTGAGGAGTCAAGAAAGTGATGTTTATGTGTGAAGTAGGCGTCATGTAATTGGGAATGGTGGGGTCTTTAGCCAACTGTGTGTGTGCTGGCAAAAGTTCTCTTATTCTTCTTTTTCCTTTCCCTTTTTATTGTTACTTTCTTGGTCAAACAAAACATATGTGCAGGATGCAAAGATTAAAAAAAATGTAAGTACTGCCCCTGGGTGATAGGCCAACTTCTATCAGACTCCTTTGTTTAGGCAAGGGAACATAAAAGATCTTTGTTTGTGGTATTTGCCCATTTCAGTGTGTAATTTTAAGCTTCCAGTGTGACACCACTGGGAGTCAATTTCAGCATTGCCTCATCCCTAACTAAGGAACATTTCTGTCTCCTGAGATTACATTGTGAGAAATTTTGCATGCTTGCTTCTTTGAAGTAACTATGTTAGTGACCAGAAGAAGGAGTACACATGAGGTCCCAAAGGAGGGGGCAGAAAAAGAAGCTGTCATTGGATCGACTATCAGCCATTTTGGCTGTGGAAGAGATCAGACTTCAGTATGGCATCATCTTATCATTATATCTGCAGTGACTATGTTTAATATTAACGTCACATTTTGAAGTGCTGGGGATTAAGACTTGAACATGTGAATGTTTGGGTGCACAATTCAATCCCCAAGCTGAAGAGGAGCATATAGTCTTATACTTCTGTTCAGACTTTGAAATAATTCAGTACTGCAGAAGAAACTTCTCCGTCAGAGGGCTGAGAGAGTGTGAGTACAGGCGGCTACCATTTGATGTCATTCGGAGTAGGAAAGAAAGAAGGACTGTTGGAACTCTTCTGACTGTCTTCTGACCCTTCAAATTCTGAGCATTTCTGACTAGTGTTGAGCCTAGTCTGGGGAAGGATGTGTCCCCACTTGGAGAGCAAACTTTTCTTGAAAGTGAAATAGACTCCTGAAATTAAAGGACAACTTCGTAGGCTGAGAATCAAAGCTCCAAATTGTTTTAACTTCTGACCCTTTTCTGTGTTTCCTCATGAGGAGAGTAAAGGCCCAAGCCCCAGCCCTGGCTTGACAGGCACCCAGGAAGCATCGAGCGTGGTGGCGCACACTTGTAATCCCAGTACTTGGGAGGCTGAGACCAGAGGTTTCAGGTTCGTGGCCAACCTCAGCTACTTAGTGAGGCCTTCCACAACTTAGTGAGACCCTATTTCAAAATAAAGAATTAAAAATATACAGTTGGGGTAACACACACACACACACACACACACACACACACACACACACAAATACACATGTGTATTTCCTGCCCTTTGTCCACTTCGCCACCTCTTATACAACTAGTTCTGTGTCCCTGAGTTCCCTGAGTTTCTGAAGATGGTGACTTGACACGTAAAAGTTTCCTCTATCTTCCTTCAGAGCTGAATTTAAATAAAATCCATCCCTGCCAATTTGACCCTGAGTATTTATGGAGCAGGAGGAGTGGTAGCGTCAGCCTCTGGACTCTCATGGAACAGTTCCCCACGGTAACAAAAGCCTGGGGTGGGGGGCCGGTTAACAGTTAGAGCAGAGGCTGACGGCTGTAAGGGACAAGGGTGCTAAGGGCCAAGTCCAAGTGTAAGTATCACCTGAATATAAGCTGTGAGGGGGAGAAGGATGGATTTGGGAGCAGGAGACATGCAGCCAGAGAGAAACAGGATGAGAGTGTCTAGCTCGGTGACGGCAGAGTACAGAATGTCCCTCTGTTCCTGGGCTGTTTGAGGGCCTACCCAAGGATTGCCTTGGGCATCTTTTCAAGAAATCACTCCTTGAGCATCTTTGCAAGGAAAGTCTGTAGCTGAGGTATCTGGGCCTTTGTTCCTACAACACAAACTAAGAGTGTATGGTGTCATTCCCAAATGATCATCCAACACATTACTCTGAGGAGAAAATACACTGCCATGACTTCTAAAAAAAATTCATAGCCAGCACTACCTTTTCCTAGTCATTGTGGTTTACAGAACCCCTGACTTAGGGGTATGTGATACAGATCTTAAAGGTCATTTAGAGCAACACCTCTGAATTTTTTTTTTTTTTTTTTTGTACTGGGAATTGAACCCAGGGGCATCCTATCACTGAGCTATACCCTCAGCCCTTTTTAGTTTTTATTTTGAAACAAGGTCTCACTGAGTAGCTGAGGCTGGCCTTGAAACTGCAATCTTCCTGTCTCAGCCTCCCAAGTACTGGGATTACAGGTGTGCACCACCATGCCCGACTAACACCTCTGAATCTTTAATGCTAGTGTTCAGATGTGGAGTCATCAGGTGGGCGAGGAGGTGCTGACACTGCATGGTCGTGGCTGCACTTTGAGCTTAGTGCATTGAAAAGCTTGTGAAAACACACAGTTTAGTCTCTGATGTTCAGGCACTTCAGGCCCCAGGAACTGTAGAGCAGAGCCAAGCCATCCCAGTGTGCCCTGTCCCTGTTCGTGCTCATGGACCCACAAGCCTACAATGGTTGTGTTCATGCCACGAAGTCTTGGGGTGGTCAGCTACGTGTCAGTAGTCAGGAGAACGGGCACTCACCATTTGCTGGGTGTTTCCATAGTTAGGAAACATTGCCAGGCTCTTCCATAGTTACACCTCGTGGGGATTCTGATCCCATCCCATGAGGGACTTCATTTTATGATGATTTGACAGGAAAGGAAACAGGCTCGGCCATATTGGGCCACTTGCTGAAGTGGGGCCTTGACCCCAGGAACACTCTGACCCCCAAGCCTGGGCTCCTGTCCTGCCCTGGCGGGCCCTGCCCTGAGGTCTCAGAGAAGGAGCCTCCTTAACCTCAATACATGGCTCCCCACATCTCCTGGCAGCCCTTTCTTTGGCGGGTCCATCTCTCTCCCTTCTCCTTGGCTTTGTCCATTCCTGGGCTAATCAGGAACCCATGGCTAGGAAATTCATTGCTCAGATTCTGCCAGGAGAGCATGGTGGAGTCACACTCCTGGGAACTATCCCTCGATTCACCACCCAGTGTGGGCTGAGACACTCTCTTCTGTGGGCTGCCTGCAGCTGACCTCTGATCGTGGAGAGTACTTCCTGCTCCACGGGTGGCTCTGAAGTGAGGACTGCCTGCTGGTCCAGCAGAAACATCCTCAGAGGCGGCTGTGGTTGGAAACTCTCCCTTCTAGCCCTCTTCTTCCCCCTCCATAGGGATCAAGCCACAGTGTGTCTGGAGCCTCACCATGCCTCCCTTGCTGTGTCCTCTACCCTCTTTGCACCCCCTCTTTGGTGATAGGTGATGGCTGGCCTCTGCCGGGCCTCTTTACCCACAGCACTGTGGCTCCTGCTCTGCCCGCTGTGTCCCACCTGGTAAGTAAGTGGATGGGGCTTCGTGGTGGCAGGGATGTCTTTACCTTGTTCACGCCATCAGCCATGGCTTGAAGTGTGAGTTCCCGGGGCCCATCCACTGTCTTCCCGTTGTCTGTGGGGCCCCAGCTGGCACTGTAGATGTCAATCAGCTGAGGCATGTGGCTGATGGATGAGGCCTCGATGATGTCTGTCATAAACGGCTGGTCCAACATCCGGATACCTGTGCACAGGTGTGAGCAGAGAGAACACTGGGACCTCCAAGGTAGGGAGGAGGGTCCTGGGTATGGTTGGAAGAGTTGGAGATCTCAGGTACTCTGGGGAGCACGGTGGAGCCCAAGGATCAAAAGGGACACCTAGATAATCCCACATATTCCTCTTTGGGCCTAGCTCCTGCCTTTCCTTATGTAACTATTTGAAAAAAATCTTATTCCCCTAGCAAATTTACTGGGATTCCTAGCAGGGAATCCCACTTGAAGAGCTTCCTTGAGAAGCCCATTTCTAGGCGGAAGCTCAGCCTCCAGCCAGGAGTGCTGACAGGGGTCAAGACTCAGAAGAGAAATGAAGCTACTGTGCATGGCAAGTGGGGCAGGACATTGATGTTTGATATTAAGGAGAAATTCCAGAGGGCAGAGGGCAGGGGCGAGGGGGAGGGGAAGGAAGGGGCAGAAACAGTACAAGGGGTGGGATTAGGAAAGAGGAACTCTTTGTTGCATTGTTGCTGAGAAGGAACACTGGGGAGGTCAGGGATTTGAGCAGGATATTCTACCATAGATTCCCTAAATTGAGACACTGCCCCCGGTGGTGGTGGTGGTGGTGGTGGGTGCTGGAATGATCCAGGAGGCAGTAGTACCTCAGGTGCAATTGGAGGCCATTGGATAAAAATAAGGGGGCAGTGGAAGCACCCGGGGGTGTAAACATGTTAGCAATGGGCTGAGTGACACGTCCCTTCTCTCTCACCCCATAGTCTCTTAGTAAAGCATGTGCTACTCTTTAATGCTCTGCAGAGTGATTTCTTTCCAGGAAGTTGGAAAAGAGCAGAGCCTGAGCCATGCACAGAGACATAGGTAGAAGGGGTGAGGCCACCTCCATTTCAGCTGCACCCAGGGCTGGTGTCACCCTCGGGCTGTCCACAGAAGGTTAGCTTGCCAGCCGCCAGTGGGATGGACCTTGTCCGCCCATCACTTCCTGTGGAACCTTGCCGACTGGGGCCACATCGCTCTCTACAAGGAGTCGTCACCTGTGGATGCATCAGTTGATCCCCTACTCTGTGGCAAGGCGCATAGAGTGCTGGGAAGCTGGCCCGAGTCTTTCTGTCCGTGGGGATTGCTTTGGTTTGGAGACAGGTTGAGTGTCTCCACAGTTTTGTGCTGGAGGCTTGCTGCCCAGGGAGGTGATGTGGAGTGGTGGAAGCTTGAAGGGGGCCTGGAGGAAGGTGACTAGTTCATTGGGAGCACTGTCCTTGGCAGGGATTAAAGCAGTTCTTGTGGGGCCCCAGTCGACTCCCATGAGAGTGGGTTGTTAGAAAGAAGAGCAATGATGGACTATCCCTGCTCTCTGGCTTCCTGTCTTACCATGTCTTTGCCATGGCCAGTGGCCAAAACCAATGGGTGTACCTGATCTTGTTCTATCATCCTTCAAAACTGTGAGCTAAATAAACATAATTTCTTTATACATTACCAAGTCTCTGATATTTTCTTATAGTAACAGAAAACAGACAATATGGTGTTGGGCCATGCACAGACAGCTAAAATCTGGATCCTGATACACCTTTCTTCTTCTGTATGGTCAAAGAACATTATTTCTCAGGCATTGCTCTCTAGAATGACATGCAAATCAACTTGAATAAAGACCACTCAGGTTCTTCCGGGGCACAAGAAATTGACATGAAATTGTTGTCTTTCTAAAGGGCCTATTACTTTCAGACCTCAGGGGACTGGCCTTTCCCTTTCCTTTTCAGTGACCACAGATCACCTCTTGTCCTTAGATTGCAATTTCCCTTGGTGCACTTAAACCTCTTGTGACTATTGTTTATTGGAGTGTGCATAAAAATTAAACATGTTTATAAGGTGCAGTTTCTGAACAGAAGCACTGGCAATAACCTTAGGTGACCGCTAGGTGCCATGTGATGTTCTGGAACATGTATGCATTATGAAATGTTCAAATCAGCATAAGCATATCTAGCTCCTTAACTATTATCTTTTTTGTGTGTGAAAACATGGAAAGTGACTTTATCCTGAATTCCAGTGTGTCAATCTGTATCCTCTGGTTTAAAAAGGAAGGCAGGAAAGGGCAAACCTGCCTGGGCTGGGGCTGCTCTGAGTCTGCAGAAGCCCAGGATGATATAGAAGTATAGACCCCAGTCTCAGGTTGCTTGCTCTCTCCCCTGACCTGGTTACTCTCGTCATCTTGCTTTATTTTGTCTGTAGTGCAAATCACTATTGAATATTGCCTTGCTGATTTGCTCACTGTCTGTATGTCCTCATCTGTGGGCTGGCATGAGGGCAGATGGCTTGTCTGCTGGAAGCCTCCATTAATTGTGGACCACATAAATGGACTCAAAGCAGGAGACAGTATCTCCCAAAAGCTTAGTGGAGTCTTGAGCTCTCAGAAGTGTAAATTTCATAAATTTGCAAGCAATGTTATTCGGGAGTTTCAGTATTTGTACTCATTGCACACTTAGTTGGTTTTGTGAAAATTTTTTTTTTTTTTTGTGGTACTGGGGATTGAACTCAGGGGCGTTCTACCTCCGAGCTATACCTCCAGCCCTATTTTTTGTTCTTTATTTTGAAACCAAGTCTCACTAAGTTGTGGAGTGCCTCACTAGGTAGCTGAGGCTGGCTTCGAACCCGGATCCTCCGGTCTCAGCCTCCCGAATGCTGGGATTACAAACGTGCGCTACCACGCCCGGCTGGTTTTGTGAATTTTAAATAACACATTTAAAATTTTTTTGGTTATGATCCCTCTCACCAAAGATGTCAGAAATTGGTTTAAAAATTAAAAAAAAAAAAAAGAAGAAAAGAATTGGGTTATCTTTTTAGAGTACTGGAATATAGACATACACCACTACATCCAGCTATACTTTCTAGTTTACATTTGCTAGGAGGTTTTTATCTTCATTGTATTTACCCAGAAATTTGCATATATATATATATAGGAACTTAATATCAAATGGAGATAGTACCACAAATCACCAGGCAGGATGAATTATTGTATAGATGGTCTGGGGAACACTGGTTCACTGGAGAAAAATAAAACTGGATCCTCCGCTAGTACCACATATTGTTGGAACTCAAGCAAGGCCCTAGGAGGCTGATGCAAAGTTTCTTAGAGTCAAATCTACTCACGGTTTTAAACAGCCTGCCTAAGTGATATGGTTTAACACTCCAAGCTGACTGTTGACCTTTGATTACTGTCCTCCCCACTTTGCTTATTGCTAACTTTTAACTCTTGTTTGCTGTTAACTTTTAACTCTTATTCCCCCAACTTTGTGCACCAGCAGAAGGTATGTTTGGTCACATATGCTAAAACTCATGCCATAAAAATATAAACGTTTTACTCATACAATGGAAAAGTGAAATTCTCACCCTGAGCTTGTAGTTTGTCTGTATAAAAGTAACACAAAGCGGCCACTTGGGGCTACACTTGGGTTTCTTGCCTAGGTGCAGACCCGGCTGCGGTACAATGGAGTTCACTGTAGGTACAAGGTGGGTCACCTCGCAGCAATATAAAGGTGGAACCTAGATGGACTAGTGGCCTCATGTGAAAGTCTGGGGTGGGGCTATTTGCACGGCTGAAATGAATGCAGGGTCAATATCTACAACATACCGATAATGCCTGAAAATCAAGAAAAAGAAAGAAATTCTGATGGAAAAATGAGCAGTTTCTGAACAGAAGCACTGGCAATAACCTTAGGTGACCGCTAGGTGGCGTCTCAGCCCTCCCTAGCTCAGAAAGCTCCTGAAGGGAAGTCTCTGGAAGAGTGGCTCATTTATAGTGAGCAATTAAAAACTAGCCAACTTTCCTAATTGTCAGCAGAAATAAGTAAAATATTCCACCTAAATGTGAAAGGTCGAGGAGCTTGAACCTTTTGTTTGCAACTCTTGAGTAACTCTCTCTGTCTTCCTCAAGTGGAATTCATTTTGAGCCTCCTGTGAGTAAGGTCACAGGGTGGGGGCTTGTCCCTAGCCCTGGTGCAGTTAGGACTAGAGTTGTATCTGACTGCGCCCATCAGGGCAGGCAGAAACTCCTCCTGCTGCCTGCATTTGCATCTCTTTGCCCTGGGACAGTCTCTGCCTGGACAGTTCTATTTCTCTCTAGTGAGCTGGGCATGAACAGTGCCCAGAAGCCACCCCAGCCAATGAACCATGGACTTCATGGACTAACCCCCAACTTCCTTTGTGTGTGGGACAATTCTAAGGGGTGTTTGTCACAGCCCCTTAGAGTCACTTGCACAATTGACCCCCTGTTGTCCTTGAAACTGAACAGCTCATCAACCCACTCTTCCTTCCCCATTTCCTCACTCTGGCCTCCTGGGATCACTTTCCAAATAAATTGCTTGTACCCAGGTCTTTGACTCAGGTTGTGGTTTCAGAGAACTCAAAGAGAATATGAGAATTAGGTACATTTTTTTTTTCTTTTTAGCATACTGAGGATTGAAGCATTCTACTTCAAACCCCTGTATTTTATTTATTTATTTATTTATTTTTTATTTTGAAACAGTCTCATTAAGTTGCTGAGGCTGGCTTTGAACCTTCGATCCTCCTGTCTCAGCCACCTGAGTATTGGGATTACAGGCATGTGCCATCACACTGGTCTAGGTACACTTGATGAGTAACGCAGATACTTTTGGAGTGTAAATAAGAGAGATGAGAAGAGTAGAGGGAGAGGAGGAAAGGGACCCTCCCAAAGCACTCCCTGAAAATCATGAGCTCTCCCCAACTTGCTACTTTTGCAGGCTGTCATTGTACACATCCCTTTGTTCAAAAAGCCAATTATTTTGGATGTGCAAAGCCTTCAAAACTATTTTGAAGACAATAATTAATTGTCAGGGTGAAATTCAAGTTGGAAATTTTCAGTTGCCTAGTTCTCCACATCAAGCAGAGAATCCACCTAGCCTCAGATACCACCCGAAGTGTGAGCCTGCTTTTAAAATATTAACGAAGTGACATTCTTTCCCCTGAGCTCATAATGGCTCCTGACATATTAATGCCTGCATTTTAAATGCATTCAAAAAGAACTGCAACCCTAGGGGCGAAGCTTCCTCTATTTACATTTCAGAAACCTCCAGATGTAGTCTTTTGTGAAATTCTGCACCCTGCTCAGCTGAGACACTCAGCAAACAGTGCTGAAAGCAGTTAATCGTAGGATTGTGTAGGTTACATTTGCTTTATTTAGGCCCCTGGAAATGCAGGTGTCAGCACAAAGTAGGTTTATGGTTCCATTAAATTGCTAGGAAAAAATATATCAAGACAGTTGTTAAGAAAAAAAAGAAAAGAAAAGAAAAAGAAAAACAAGGTTGGATGACTCAGCTGAATAAATTAAGAAGCAATTTGATGCAAAACTTGGAACAAGCCGGGGCTACTCCATTCTCAGTCATCTTGTTGAAAGCTTATGTTTCTCTTCTCTCTCTCTCTCTCTCTCTCTCTCTCTCTCCTCTCTCCTCTCTCTCTCTCTCTCTCTCTCTCTCTCTCTCTCTCTCTGCTGAGTTAAAGGGTGCTGGTTTCTAAATTTTCAGCAACTTGCCATTATCATTTCCAAAGCCCAGCCTAATAAAATTTCATAAAAAATTCTGGGTTGAAAAAAAATTCTGGGTTGGATATATCTTCTTCAAGATGAGATCCATTGAGCCAACATTTTGAAGGGATCTAAGCATCTTTACAAATAATTTGTATACTCCTTGTATACTCCTTGTATTCTTTGTTTTTTTTTTTTTTTAGAATGATCACAGATTCTTCCCAGGAAGTTTTATTTCAGAAGAAAATCGAGAGGAAAATTGAAGATCTGGAAATGTGTCTCATCTCAAATATCTATGACCTTGTTTTCAATATAAATAGTCCTGTAGCCAAGGTTCAAGTGTCTCAGTTTGTACAACACTTGCATCAACAAGAAAGCGCCATTATATATTTTTCAATATAGAAATGATCTGAGGACAATCGTCATTTATAAAGATGTCTCTCTCATCACTCTATCATTCCAAGTGCCTAAAACTGGACCAGAAGCATAGAAGGTAATTAGTAAATATCTATAAATACACTATGATAAAATAAAGAATAAATGAACTGATAATTAAATGAGTAAATTAGGACATATAGAGGACAGGAAAGATAGATTTCCTATTCTTAGAACTTCCTACTCACTATCTTTCTTGTCTAACCAGAATATATCTTCCCATGTCTTACTTCCTTTGAAAAATTCCTGCAGATTATACTGCTTCTCCCAGTCTTTCTGTGAGCCTGCCTTATAAATACCTTTGATATATTAATTATGATATTGTACCATCACTGTTGACTTCCACATCTACTTTTTTCTCTATTGTATGATAACCTGCACTGCTTTGGCCAATAGAGTTTTAATACTTGGAAGATAGTAGGTGTTCAATTAGAAATTTAATTAATTACTATTATAAAGACATGAGGATTATCTATTTATATCCCTAGTGTTGGCAATGATAAGATTATTTCTTGAGTTGTAATTTGTTGAGAGGCATGGGTAAATTTAATAATTGCATTTTCCAGAATCTTAATTTGAGGATCTGCAGGACTCATTTTTTTCTCTGTTTAGCATACCTTGGTTATTCTGCCTCACAGCTACTAGTTTGCTTTTATCTTTGAAAATTGTGAATCATATAAGTGTTTATCTTCTCCTCTTTGTAAGGACTTCTTATATTCCATAGTCTCATTAAATTAAATAGTCTTAT
The DNA here is from genome assembly GCA_004027655.1 of Graphiurus murinus. Classification (NCBI taxonomy): domain Eukaryota; kingdom Metazoa; phylum Chordata; class Mammalia; order Rodentia; family Gliridae; genus Graphiurus; species Graphiurus murinus. The sequence goes on along the minus strand of PVLC010000205.1, from coordinate 192,516 downwards.
TAAATGAAAATCTTATATTTTAAGTCTCATTAAAATGTTACTGACATTGACACAAAGAGTAGCAACTGTACAGTTTCATCTATATAAACTTCAAAACCTGGAAATGACCAATTTTTGCTGTTGGAAAATATGATTGTGGTTATTCTTGGGTATATGGGTAGTAATTGGGGTTTTGAGAAGGACTTTGGGGTTGGTCTGGCTATATTTGGGTTTTTGATGACTACACAGGTACTGCTGCATTTGTGAAAATTCATTGAGCTGTGTGTTTATGATCTGTATACTTTTCTGCATTTATTTAATGCTTAAATTAAAAAAAATTAAAGACGTATTGCTGTGTAGGTTACAGTTTTTTTCTTTTAACTCTTGCTCAATCATGGATCCTAGCTGTCTTGCTCTACTGGGGTCTTTTTGCTGGGCCCTGCCAGCCTAGAGACAGAGAGTGATGCTTTCTGGGCTGGCTGTCTAGCATGGCACCTGCTGGTTGGCAGCCATCTTACCTGCAACCTTGGAGTTGTATGCCACCCCGACCCCACAGATATTGTTGTTGGCTGCCGCTGAAACTTCTCCTGCACATCGGGTTCCATGGCTGTGGAAAAAAAATAAAGGCAGTTAGATTTTGTGTCAAAAGAATTTGGAGGCAGTTTCTTCAGTTCTACCAGCTGGAAACAATTTAACTTTTCTTTATGGTTCAGCTGGGGTTGAGCCAGCCTGTGGCCCACCCAATCTTCGACTTTCCCTTTCATCCTCCTTCTCTTGCCACTGGCCTTCTTCACCTTGGGGTATTTTTTTTCTTTTAAACCATGAAGCGGTTTCTAAGACCATTTTAAACCTTAACATTTGATCTCTAAAATTTGAAGTATCTTCCTGCAGAAAATACACAGGTTTTCTTAAAAATGAAACCTAACATAGTTGGAACAGTTCTGAATGTTGGAAGCACTAGAGCCGAGGGCGGGTGCTTATTCCCAAGGCTGTTTCAGTACACAGGGTGCAATGCCGCCCATCCAGGTGACTTGCCTTCATGGGATCCTGCCCTTATTGCATACTTCAAAACCCCACTTTCACCCAGGGATAAAAAGCAAGACACTGCCTGCATTCTGCTTACATCTCAAGGGGTCTACAGAACCTTTGAGTTTGACCAGATTAAGAATCCCAGGCACTAGGTGGTCTTTCCAAGACTTTTTTTGGCCTTACATTCTGGATTCTGGGGAGAAGGCAGATTCAGCCAGCACAGCAAGGGGCCATGTGGCCAGTTTACATGATGCTGTTTTTGTCCTCCCATATTACTGGGTCTTAATATACTTTCTCTGGTGTATTGTACTCTCACATCATAATGTAGTACAGAGTGATACAGACCATACATGCACACAGCACTTCTAAATACTCTTTAGACAGCCAGAGTTCCTCAGTGGTTAGCTATAGTCTTTTCAGCTATGCCTTTGGAGACAGACAAATGTAGCGATCCCCAGTTAGTTTGGCATGAACCATGTTTGCTGGCTAATGTCCAGTGGGCTTTCTAAAGTATGTCTTTGCGATTTTAAGAGCCTACTGGTTAGAATAGGTCAGGGGAGGTGATAGATGAGAAGGTACAGTGCTACTTCCAGGGGAACCCTGGGTCGGCTGGCAAAGCAATGCAGAGTCTTCTGTGAAAGCAAGGGCCTCCTCCCATGTTTCTGAGGCTGTTAGGCTTTTCCATTTTTCTAATCAATTGATCTTGTCGCACACATACAAGGTTTCTTTGAATATAACTCTGTTTTCAATCAGCAATGTTGAACAACAGGTACTAGACTCTTGCCAGAAAGTTTGACCATGTGCTGAGCATTATCTAGTTTCTGTCAAAAGCTCAGATGAGAGAATGCATGTCTGGATAAGACGAGTGTCTGGGTCATCCATTTACTTCTTTGACATAGATTTCCTACTTTTCTACCAAGTTGGGAAGCTTTGACTTATCGCCTGTAGAAATTCCTTTACTGAAATTCACAATTATGTTTTCTGCCACTTAGGGAGTGCCTACTGTGTGTTATGCTGTGCACCAACGTGCCCTGTGTGTTCCTGTCTAATTCCCAATGGGGACATTAATCCCATTTTATAAGAAAGGGAAATTAAATCCAGGATTACTCATTCTGGACCAAAGAATTCATGTAACGCTACTTTTGTTCATCATAATTGGCTGTATTTTTCTCTCTTAAGAAAGGAATTATCAGTTGTACTAATATACAGCCCCACCGACACTGTACGAGAGTTCCTATTTCTCCAAATCCTTGCCAGCACTCATTTTTGTTTGTATTCCTGATGATTGTCATTTTAACTGGAGTTAGATGGATATAGGAATGTATCACTACCAATTTCACAAATATGTACAAGGATAGTGGTAGGGGTAGGAGCTGGGTGGGATATGGAGGAAAGTACATCAGGTGCTGTGTGCATGTATGTTTGTATCATTTGAACCTCATTATGATGTATAATTACAGTGCACGAATAAAAGTATCAAAATATTCGATTAAAGAAAAAAAGAATTATTGCCATACAATAATATGGCATGCATGATATTACCTTCCAAAGTAGCAATGATTATGCCAACATACAGGTATACTTTCTGCAATTTAAAAAAATTTCTTCATTATGTGGTTATAAACATAGATACACATGCGTTGGTCTGATAGTTTGGTTTCCATTCTTTTGGGTAGATACTCAGAAGTGGTATTGCTGGATCATATGGTAGGTTCATTCCCATTCGTCTCAGGATCCTCCATACTGTTTTCCAAAATGGTTGCACTAATCTAGAATCCCACCAACAAATTCTATCAACAGATGAATGGATTACACAGTGGAATTTTACTCAGCCATAAAGAAGAACAAAATTATGTCATTTGCAGGGAAATGAATGAAACTGGAAAACATTATGCTAAGTGAGATTAGACAGTCACAAAAAGTAAAAAATCCTATGCTTTCCCTATGCTATGTGGAAGCTAGGGAGAAAGCGGGACATAAGAGGGACTCCAGATGAAGGAGAAACCTTAGATGAGCAAACAAGGTGACTTAACAAAGGTGATGGGAAGGAGGGGAGGGAAACACCCTAATGCACATGATGTACTTTCACAAACATATCAAAGTCAATCACTAAACTGAACCTGAGAAGGAGGGAAGGCGAGGGAGTGGGGCGGGAATTGGAGAAGGGTTAAATGAGGAACGTGTGCATGTATGCCTTTATCAGCTTGTACCTAACAAAGATGTATGATTACAATGCACAAAAAAACAAAACAAAACATGATAAAGTAAAAAAAAAAAAGTTTCTTCATACCCCCTAACTCTGTATCATATATATTTCTTTTAGTAGGAGGGAAAATTTAAATACTGAAAACTTGTCTAATTCAGGTAGAAGACTAGAATTAAAATATTAAAATACTATGGTATATTTTCAATGGACCTAAATTGCTACCAAAATTACACTCTGTTGGATTTCATTGTGCTCTTGTTAATGTAGAGAAGAATAATCATATGCAGCAACCTTTAAGTTAATGTCTACTTACAAGGTAATTTCAAAGTTCCTACGAAATAAAGTCAGAAACTCTTTGAATACAGTTTGAATTTTATTATCTAGGAGGCAATTTCAGAATTAGTCCATAAAGGCATAAGGAAAAGATGTTCACTTCCTCCTAAACCATTAACTGTCACCAGGGTAAAGTATCAGTTTACATCAGTGTGAAAACAGCCAGCCAGAGAAGGTCATTTTTCTTACACGTTCTCCCATGGCCAGGTATGTAAGGTTATTCAAAATGAAATATGACTTTTAATAAGAAAAAAGTTAATCACCGAAAATCTTTCTGATTTGAAGTTAGTTTAACTAATGTTAACAATCAAATTGGCTCATACTGAGATAAACATTCTTCTACAATCCTTTATCTCTCTTCCTTCCCCCTATTTTGGTTGCTTGGGTAATAAATGTCTTCTCTGTTTTTGAATTTATAGTAAAGTTTTTGCAGCCAGGAATTGCATCTAATCCAGAATCTCTTACTCTTTAGGGTTTAATAGATAGAGTGTGCTACATCCTCGGGTGCTCCATAAATATTGCCAGTGGCAGGGATGACATTTTGGTGGTGAATGCCTGTCAAGGAAATGCTATGCAACAGGGATTTTTATGGACAACAGCACAGTAATGGAATACAGATCTGCAATGCATCATCAAGCATTGACTTAAAACTGAGCAAGGCTGCAAGATTATTGACAAAACGTGGGCTGCGAAACCTGTGAGTAGCAGGTAGCTTCAAAACAGACAGATGTCAGGGACACGCGGCACCTCAGCATGGTTGAAAAGGCAGGCCATCCATCACTCAGCCAATCAATATTTACTGAATGCTAGCAAGGAAAAAAAGATGTGATGCTAGATCCTAACGCCTCACAGCAAATCAATTGTGTCTGCTTTGCACAATGTTGGTGCTTGTTAAATGTGTAATATTTTCTACCTTTTTGCTATCTGGGTTATTTTTATTATGTTTGGCCAAATGTGCTTTTCTGATTGCAAGCAAAATTGGAAAAATTATATTCCATTTGCAAATTTTCAACTGTTTAATGATATCCCTGGAACTTAAATACTCCATATAATTATTAAATAGTTCACCATAGAATAAATATTCTGGCTTTGCTTACAAGGGAAGAATCCTACAAAATCAAACCAAACACAAGGCAAGACATTATTCTAGTATCCATATTCCCTAAAAGAGATATATTTCTGCATATGTATGAAGTTTGTTTTCATAAAGAGTCCTTGGCTTGGTGTTTTAAATATGTTCTTAAGCAAATGTACACTTGAAGGAAAACAAGTTAATAAGTAAGTATGCTGTGATGGTTTAACATGTCAGGAAAGCCCAGGAGGGATGTGTTGCTAGCGAACTCAGTTTCCTGCCTGAGGGGAACATTTTACTTGCTTGTTGGAGGGTGTTCTTTGTAGTGCATCTTATTTTCTATTTTCTGCAGCAGTGAGGATGGAAAGTTGCTGTCATTTTCTGTCAACAATTGCTGTTGTGCTCTAACTAGCCTCTGCGGCAGGCAGTGTGGCTGGGACAGTCAATCGCAACAAGCCCATTCCTGGTTAGCATCAATTAGCCTTTTAGCAGAGTTTCAGTATATGTTCAAGAGCCCCAAGTGTGCTGAACAGAGACGAGGCACCGGAGTTAGCACCCATGTCCAGAAAAGAACACCTGAGGAACCGTGGCTTGCCTCCGGGGCTGCCAGGCTGACTAGAGGCTCCTGCAGGATCAGGAGCAGATGCCTGCCAGCCAAGGGCAGGTGCTGAGTGCCAGACTCCAGCGAGACTAGCAGCAGCAGTCCTTGAGCGTGGTGGGTCAGCGATTCTCATGCATGGCCCCATCCACTTTCTCAGGCACCTACCCTCCGAATCTCTCCTCTCCTTGAGCAGTCTGTCCAAACTTTCCCTCTCCCACTTCTTCCCTGAACCCTTCTTGGGAAGCCACCGCTGGCCCCAGTCTCTAACTCCCAGACCAGTCATCCAAACCACCTACCTTCCTGTTTCTCCATCTTTCTCTGTGCCTCAGTTTCCAAAATGAGGATGATTTGGGAAATATCTGTTCAGAGGGTTATTACGGACTTGACTAAGTCGAGTTAAGATATGCAAACCGCTAAGCGCAATGCTTTAACGCCAGCTGACTGCTCACTGTGCGTTCCAGGCTGGGTGCCTTTAGCCTTGGCCACCCTGTGCACTGCAGTGCATTTCCTCTACATCTGACATTTCAGGCTCTTTAGAAGCCTGCACACCAAAACTAGTAGTTTCATACCAAACATAAGTTCCAGGCCTATTCAGTGCCTCTTTTTATGCCCTATGCGTTTTAAGTTCACTCCTTATTAGAGAAAATATCAAAGAAATATGAAAACGGAGTAAACTCCTACGTACTTGTCTCCTGGTTTTACAGTGACTAACCTGTGACCATTTTTATTTTCTCAACACCCCAATCCATTCTCCAACCTACTACCTCAAGATATAAGAAGCACTAAAGAAAATACTGAGCATACTATCATTTCATCCCAGAGCATACTATCATTTTGTCCCAGAGGGTTTTTTTTTTTTTTCCCTAGTTAGCACATCCTATGCTTATGGGAAGGATGCTTTATTTGAGTCCTCCCTATGCCAAGCAGAGATCATCTCCAACGTGGTGCCAACCTTTTGAACCACAGATTCTCCCAGTGTTGTGGGCTTGACACTAGATCTACCATCTTCCCGTGATCAGTTACAATAGCAGTTGTGGGCTTGGCGTGGTGGCGCACGCCTGTAATCCCAGCGCTTGGGAGGCTGAGACAGGAGGATCGCGGCCAGCCTCAGCAACTTCGTGGACTCTCAGCAACTTAGTGAAACCCTTTAAAAAAACAAAACAAAACAAAACAAAACAAAACAATAGCAGTTGTGTTTGGAGAGGCCTGAGTTCAGCTGGGTGACATCCAGTCTTATCATTAATAAGCCATGGTGGAGGAGCTTATTTGAAAATGACTTGGTAATTGGTAAAAACCCGTTTATTGGTCAAAGTGGACCCTCTGTTTTGAGTCATTGTCTTGCTAAGAGACAGGAATCCTGCTTGCCTGAGTTACTGTGACTATGTTTTGATGTAAATGGACGCAGGAATTCTCACTGCTGACAATGAATTTTGGGAAACACCAATTTAGTTCTAATTAGAGATTTTTAGTCAGTTTAAAATTGTACTTTCAAGAACAAGTTTGCAAATGAAAATATTTAAGAAAAAAGGCATTTTCAAAAAAAGTATTTGTAAGCCGGGAGTGGTGGTGCACGTTTGTAATCCCAGCATTTGGGAGGCTGAGACCGGAGAATCCGGGTTGGCGGCCAGCCTACTTAGTGAGGCACTCTGCAACTTAGTGAGACCCTGTTTCAAAAAATAAAGAATTAAAAATAGGGCTGGGGGTATAGCTCGGAGGTAGAATGCCCCTGAGTTCAATCCCCAGTGATGAAAAAAAAAGTATTTGTATAGCACATCACACAAGAAGGTTTGATTGAGAGAGATTGTGTTTGGATTTGAAACGTGGAGTTTCTGTTGGAAAAGGAAAGAAAAGTGACTCCATGAAAAATGGAAGAGAGACCAGAAGAGTAGAGAACAGTAGAGTAGAGAAAGAGGATCAAGGAAAGATGAGGTATGGGGAAAAACACAGACCAAATTACGCCATGTGTATAAATGAGTATGTCATTATGAATCCCACTATGATATATAATTCTAATACATCAATAAAAATTAACAAACCAATAACAACAACAAAGGCAAAATTGTTCTGCAGGGTTAAATTTTTGGCCCTGGATCAATCCACCAAAATTAATTTAGCACATACTAGATTCAGAGAGATAGCAAATAGTTGGCAGACCAATTGTTCCTCCCCTTTTCAATATTTCTGTTGAGAGCTGCTAGTTATGCAAAGCGAGGCCCTTTTCAACAGAGAGTTACAGACTACCATTTCCAATTAAGTCTAACTCCTAGCTTAGTGACATTTCTTTTTCTATATTTGTATTCCTGTGTCTGAAGGGATTTAATTGCTAAATGGATGCTAGGATTTAGGGCTATAAGTCATGGGAATAATAGACACTATACACAAGACTCCCAGACATTCTCTCCTTCTCAATACATATTTCCAGGCACTGTATGAGGAATTCCAGGCTGCACCTGAAGTCGATACGGAGTGAACTATGCTATGAGACATCAGCAATGATGTTTTGAAAATATTACAAATTTAAATCTTATCTTTATCCTTTTCTGTAACCTGGTAACCTCTGTGCCCTGTCTTTAACCCAACATTCTCAGGACAACTTGCTGACTGTACATCTGAGTCTAGGCAACCTGATCTACTGAGGATCTGCCCCTGCTGCTCTCTGGACATCATGCTTCTTGTGTAAAATAGTAAAAATGATACTTAGAATAGTACAAATTTGAACTTAGAAACAATTTAAAGTGTATAGGTCTAACCTTGGTTTTGACTTGAGCCCTTTTTGATCAGGGAAGTCCTTAAAACTTTCTGAGCTAAGCCGGGCGTGGTGGCTCACGCTTGTAATCCCAGCATTTGGGAGGCTGAGATTGGAGGATCTGGGTTCGAGGCCAGCCTCAGCTACCTAGTGAGGCACTACGCAACTTAGTGAGACCCTGTTTCAAAATAAAGAATAAAAAATAGGGCTGGGGGTATAGCTCGGAGGTAGAATGCCCCTGAGTTCAATCAATTCCCAGTACCGCAAAACAAAAAAACAACAAAACAAAACAAAAAAAACACAACTTTTTGAGCTGGTTTCCTTCTCACAGAATAAAAAATGATGTTTAGTTTTATCTATGACTTAGTTTGCTACGAAACATCAAAGCAATGGGTATTAAGTGCTCTATACATAATCTATTTTAATAGCATTAATTGAAGTTTATATACTTTCATGAACTTCAACCAAGGGCATCCATAAGTAGAGAAACATTAGATTTATTTATTTTTTGTTTAAAAAATTTTAGTTAAATATATTTTAACTGATATATGAAGCAAAATTGTATGTATTAATGGCTCCCATGTGTGGTTTCAATAGATGTATACATTATATAATATTTAAGTCAGTTTAGCTGTATTTATCTTCTCAAGCATTTAATCATTTCTGTCTGGTGAAGACATTTAAAATAAAAGATCTAGCATTGGAAAATATACAGTACATTATTGTTATCTATAGTCGCTCTACTGCACAATGGCACACCAGCTTAGTATCCATTGATCAGTCTTTTCCCACACACTAGTTTTAAAAATTGCAGTATTTTATTGAGCAAGGTGCACTTCTTAATTTTCATATTTCTTATATGTAATTAATCACTTAAGCAAGATATTTACTTGAAGAAAAAAGAGACCACATTTACATGTTTAGTATCAAAACAGGGCAAAGGAAAATAATACCTTTGGAATGGAGCACTTGGGTAGTTTTACATGGTAGGAACTTTGGCCCAAGGAATACTTCAAACCTCCTCCAATCACGGTTACTGTTTTGTTGAAGGGACGATGCAAGCTGCTCTTAGGTTAGAGCAGAAATGTTTTTCAAAAACATACAGACAAAGAACCATGGGACTCACCTTTCTTTGCATTAATTTCAACAGATCAAGTGAAATCAGTATTTAAATTTTTCTTTTGAATCACTATATCGTAGGTTGAGAAAACATTTATTATTCCTATCTTGTCTCTTTAATACATTAATGTGTCAAAAGATTTCTTGTTCAACAGAACACAATAGTCAAAGGATGATTCTTGAGATGCACTGTAATATTAAAATATCTGTGAATTTGGAGAATGTAGCCACTAAGAAGAAAAATCATAATATAATTTAGTGAAGCATTGGGATGATTTTGCTGGTGATAGTCAAGTCTTAAACAAATCAAAGCAAAATAAAACCCCAAAGTCTAAACCAAGAAAGCCAGGTATGGTGGCATATGCCTGTAATCTCAGTACTTGAGAGGCTGAGACAGGAGGGTCACAGGTTCAAGGCCAGCCTCAGCAACTTCATGGAAACTTGTTTCAAAATAAAATAGGGTTGAGAGTTTAGCTCAGAGATAAAATACATTAGGCTTCAATCTCCCATGCACCCCCACCCCAAATTCTCCAGGAAGCCCAGTTTACCTGTTAAACCAGTCATCTGTATATCGAGGATAAGGGTAGGGGTCGTTGCTGCTGAAGTCATAACTTGCTTCGGCATTCTGAAAACATAAAATACCTCATTAGGTTAAAAGAACCAGAAGCACAGTAAGGGGGAAATGCTGTGAAGCACACTGTGTTATGTTTATAACCCCCCCGTGCAGTGCTGTGTGGATGCTTTGCACTGGACCATCCCTTGCAAGATTGTGACACAGATGAGGTGTCCTCAGAGCCTTCTCTCTTCCCTGCATGTCCTATCCTGGGCTCCTTCATCTCACCCACTTTCAAGGGGTTAGCCCATATTCTCCAGAACTATCTTCATTTTAAGTTTTGGTACTCCTTGTGGTTTGGCAGATTTAGCCCAGAATCCAGGGTTTCCTTGATGCTTCCTTGAACTGATGGCCAGAATGTTCTAGTTCTCTTGTTGCAAGTGAAACAGACTTTTGCATTTTCTTACTATATGCAGAAGGCTCAATTCCAGCTCCTATGTCAGATGGAAAGAAGGCTTGTCTCCTTTCTCTTATGCTGTTAAACTTCCCAGTAAGCCCTTTAAATTTACCCTGATTGACCTCATTTATTTACTGAACAAATATCATGAAGAGTCCAATATATGCCAGAGACTTTGCTAAGAATGGGAATACAGTGGTGGCATCCCTGCAGCTTATAGCTTAATTGGGGAACAAACATCAATCAAATGATCAAATGAATGAAAAGAATTGCAAACCATGTTAAGTACATACGTTTACTCCCCACAGTAGGTGGCAAGGAGTGTATAATTAATGTAATCCTACAACTTCATTTTTTTTTAAATTGAGAGTCTTTTCCCACATAAATCAATTCTGTACTTGCTTAAGCAGTCTTTAAGTGACTTCATGATTATTTCTTTACATTTAGGTCTCTGGTTGGCCTTTTGCTTTTGTCAATGTTGGGAAGTGAGTCACTATAATTTGGTGAAGAACCCACTTCTCCATTGCTTTCTCTGTTTGCCCAGGGGGGCTGAGCTCAGGAGGGTCCCTTTAAAGATTATAGGTGGCTTCTTGGTTCACAGTATGCATCAGGCCAGGATATACTGGGTTAAATTTGCATTTTGGCTTGGACCAGCCATTCTCTCTTCCTTCCTTCTTTCCTTGGTGTTGGTCCTCAAACCCCAGATCCACCTCTGAGCTACACCCTTCTGCCCTATTTTATTTGGAAACAGGATCTCTCCAAGTTGCTGAGGGCCTTGCTAAGTTGCTGAGGCTGGCTTTTAACCTGCGACCCTTCTCTCTCAGCCTCCCAAGTACTGGGATTACACACATGCACCAAAATGCACAGCTTAGCTTTGGTATTTCTTGATTCCATGGGTCCTGGGACACTTTCAGAACTTATCCTCCTTTTCAGGGTCAAATATTTTCATTTGTGACACACATTAGTTTGTAAATTTAATGTATCAGTGGCATAATGTTTTAAAGATCAAATTGATTTGTTTGGGCATAAAGGGCTGTTTGTCACCAGTGTTTGCAGTGATCACAATTGCAGTGCAGGTCAAGCATCCGTAATCTGAAATCTGTAATTCCAAATTTGGAAACTTATGTTGATACGACACCACAAGTGGAAAATTCCACAATTGACCTCATATGTTTAGTTGCAGTAAAAATGCAAGTACAATAAACATATCAAATAAAATGACCTCCAGGTGAGGTGCCTAAGACGTATATGACACATGAATGATTTTCACTACATGTGGGACTTGGGTCGCACCCGCAGGATAACCTTATTATATATATTAAAATATTCCCAAATCTGAAAATCCAAAACATCATGGCCCCACCTGATTTGGGTGAGGGATACTCATCCTGTACAAGTTTATTTAAATACATGTAATGGGCAGGAGTCATCTTGAGATTTGGCCCAGTCATTTCCCCTTGAATCTTGAACACATCTATTCTTTATTCCAGAATCTAGATCTTCACCGAACACCAGGCCTCTAGAAAGGAAGTCTCCTATCTTCATTGGCATTAGTGATTGGCAAGTCCCCAGTTTTTCTCCAGGGATCCCCCACTTAGATCCCACATTAGTTGCAATGTTTAATTTTGTATTTAATCTATAATGCTTGCCTTTTGGAGACCCTCTCAGATTCAGCATTTTCTTCCCCTTTGAATCCAAATGTCTTTTGGATTTTAGTTATTTTCAGGGATATTATTTGGAAGTGGTAACTTATTTGTCTTTTTTTTTAAGCGTGTTCTGCTACTCCTGACTTCTAAAGTTTTCAGAAATGAGAGCATTCTTAGGAAGAGTTAGTGGGGGCGGGAAACACAGTTCAATACCTTTTCTTTTGGGTTCCAAAGCTGAGGTTAATATTTAAGCAGAAGATTCAGAAGACTATTTGTTAAGCCAGGTTTGTTTCTCCATAGAAGGGATTAAAATTCCCTGGTCTAAGGTGAAGGGACTTGGCTCTCAGAGGGATCCCTGAATACTACTTCTTTCTCCTAAGCTGTGTTGTTGGAGTGCGATAGGGGCATGGTGGAATGTCCTGTCTCAGAGGCATCTGGGATTCTTCCCACAGCAGGGGTATGGAGTCACAGATCAGGAGCAGATGACTGAATCCCAAATGACTTCAGGGCTTCTCTAGAAATTATTTCTGGAAGAAAATTTTGATAATGGCTAATTTTTTCTTATAAAAGTTGAGCATAAGCCAGCTGAGACAGGAGGATTGCAAGTTTGCAGCCAGCCTCAGCAACTTAGTGAGGCCCTATTTCAACATAAAAAATAAAAGGAGTGGGAGTGTATCTTGGAGGTGGAATGCCCCTGGGTTCAATCTCTAGTAGTCTCCCTCCAAAAAAAATGTTGAGCATGGGGGAAAAAACCAACTTCTGGTATTTAATAATCCAAAGTCTTAATTGTTTAATATTTGATACATAGTCAGAAAGCAAAGCTGTGCTTGCTCTTGGCTAGAAAACTTAATGATTGTGGGCTTGTCCATTGTTTGCATTTTTCAAGTAGATGGTCTGCATGCACGTGAAGCTAAGAAAGGACAAGGAAAGTACTTATTTCCACAAAGTACTCTGACTTTTATCTGGGGGCTGCATTTGTGTGGCCATCAAAGGCACAAACTGACCAGTACACACTCCAGGTGCTGTGACTGATCTCAGTGGGAAGCCTGGTGGGGGAGATTGGGTTCCTGAACCTGGGGGTAACCACCCCTATGACCTTCAGATTTGCAGAGCAGTGTTGGAGCTCCTGAGATTGATTCTGGCTCTGGTGTTCTCATTTCTAACTCCACATCTGGAATCTGATGCCTCTGTGACCACCCTCTCTGGGCTGCATATGACACATGTGTCTGCAGATACCAGCTTGGTAGAGGGGAAAGGAGAGAAGCTCTAAAGTCAGAGAGACCTGGTTTTGGATCTAGGCTATTTTTGGCTTTGAAATGTCTTTGTTTTTTGGAGACTGTAGCTTACTTGTTTTAAAAATGCTGGTGATACAACTGTTACTATGAAGAGAAAAATGAATGTAGGGATGGATTCATGTAGGCATTCTCTTATCTCCTTTGTGAACTTCTCTTTCTTTTTTCATACTTGGGATTGAAATCAGGGACATTCTACCTCTGAGCCCTATTTTATTTTTTATTAGGGTCTCACCATGTTGTTGAGTGCCTCACTCAGTTGCCGAGGCTGGCCTTGAAACTGTGATCCTCCTGTCTCAGGCTCTCAAGTACTGGTGTACACCACCATGCCCCGCTATACCATTCCTTTTCTTTGATCACCTACAGCAAGAGTCACAAAATATGGTTCATGGGCGAAATCTGACAGCTGCTTATTTCTTATGAATAAAGTATTATTGGAATGCAGCCACATCTATTTGTTTACAAATTGCTTGTGTCAATATTCACTACCGGGTCTTTAGTTGGAAAAAGATTGTCAATGCCTGACTCGTGTTCTAGGCCACTTCTGCTCCCCACCATTCATCTGGTAGTCTCTGTTATAACATTTTACCCAGCTCATGTCTTTCTGGGCAGACTCCTTTACTCTAGGGCTTTGCCATGTTCTGTTCTGTCTAGGTGGGTTGAGGCTGCTGAAAAGGAATCTGATGTAAACTAGTCAGAGTATATTGTGAGGAGCTTGAAGTTACTCCTCCCATGTCTCAGGCCAATCAAAGGTGATTTAATAGGCAAGTTACTTCATATGGTCATCCACTGATGTGATTGACAGCTATTTTTAGTTGTTTGTGAGGGGCAAACTTGGTGGTTTGACTACAGAGTTGAGGAGGTGGTTTCTGTAGTCAGGGCTGTCAAGTACAGTTGTGCAGGTCATGCTTTGCACAGGGAGCCTGCCCAAAGGGAACACCTTGGGTAGGGCTTGTGAGTCTATGTGCTTCAGGGCAGAGCTTTAAAAACTATTTGTTTAGCCCAGAGGGGCTACCTTTTTCTCATTTGTCTGTCCAGAGAGGGCACCTTTTCTAATTTGTTTTCCTGGAAGGAGAGTGCCGTTTTGCAATTCATCCACTGGTAGGGGGCACCTTTTAAAAATTTTGCATAAATCCATTAGGTATGTATTAGCTATGCCAAGAAATAGGCCTTTATAGTTATAGTAATATACAAGCCCAGATCTCAGAGAAATGGGACCAGGGAGATATGGTGTCTTCTGTGAAACATCAAATAATACAAGACTTGAATAACATTTCAATAGGTGTTTATGACCATGAGTAAAGCCTGGCATATGATTAATTGGCAAGGCAATTCCATAGCTATGGGAACGCAGAAGAAGGAATTCATTCATTCCTTTCTTCTGGATTGTTCCTTTTCCTGAAGGCGTTTTACCAAATAACCCAGCTAGGAGCAGTGCAACAATATGAGCTGAAATTATACTGTGCTCAAGGCTAATGAAAGAGAGATGAGTTTCCCTAGATAGACTCTCAACTGCCCCAGAACAAAGCTCATCTACATGGAAACTGAGCAACAAAATAGCCCAGTCCATTAGAGCCTAAAGAATTTCTCTACTGAGCCTACTTGCATCTAATATGGCCATGGCTGAGCGTTCCCAACTGTGCCTATTTTGATTTCCCTCATATAATTCTCCCTCATGCACTGCTTAATGATAATGTTCAGCTCACGTTTGACTGAAACCAACATTAAAGGGATTTATGTCTATATTAAGCCGGTTGTAAAACTTGATGAAATTTAGCATTTCTTTAGCACTCAAAAAAAATGAGAAAAAATATACATAGTCAGAAATTTGTTTGAAATCCCTTTTCTATACTCCTAAGGTTTCCAGAGTCATGTATTTCTCCAGTGACACTTTTCTGATTATGGATTCAATACCTCCTTCTCACTTCTGGAAATTCTAGCAACTTCTCAAGTTACTGGGGTCCTCAAAACATGCCCTTATCACGTTCCATGCCGTTTCCTGGGCATCTGGACTTTTTATATTTTAAAAACTGAGCAACTCAATCAATCCTGTGTCCCTCATTGCCATCCTTATCTTCTGATTTGGGTGAAGTTTTAAGCACTGAGCATAACAAGAGATAATAATAATAATAATAATAATAATAATAATAATAATAATTCATAAATGGGTCACACAGTGGCCAAAATGAAGAGTGCCTCTAATTTTTAAAAGGAATTTAAAATTTCTTATTTTGTTAGATATTTGCCAAAACTCTGTGGTTCACACATTGAAAAGAGAGGGTGAGCAGTAACAGCCCCTGGAGCATCTTTACAGTGATCTTTGCCTGTCTATGCCCTCTTGGTTTGTAGCTATTTTAGATAGCCTGGGAAGCCTGTATTAAGTTAGAGTAAGACTAATTCCCACACATGAATTTTAAACACTTCCCTAAAAGCATGAAACTTGGGAAGAAATGTTTTACATCTTTATTTTCACAGCCATCACCTTGAACCAAGCATTTCCTTCAACTGTGAATGTAGTACAAACCACAGTGTTATTAGCAATACCTGTGAACTTGTCATCATTTTGCATTTTCATGCCACATTAGAGTTGCTGCATATATGATGAAATATCTTTTCAGCCCCCCGCCTGCCACTAGATTTTGTTATTTTGTGCACAATGTTAAGAAGGACATTGGTTGCCATTTCACAAATGTGTATTTTTAATCTTCTGATAATTGTGATTCAATGCAATTGCCTTTCTTGGCACTGTAGTCTGAATGTGTTCCCCCTCAATATTTGTATGTTAAAATATAATCCTTGATGTGTTGGTGCGGTCTTCGGTGACCAGGGTCATAAGTATAGAGCCCTTGTGAATGGGGCTAGTTCCTTCATAAAAGGATTGAAGGAGTTTGCCCCTTCCACCATGTGAGGCTAGAGGAAGAAGGGAATTCTATGATTAACAGTCCTCATCAGACACCATAATCTTTGACTTTAAGCTTGTAAAACTGTGAGAGAGATTTCTGTTGTTTATAAATTTCCCAGTATAAGAAACTTTGTTATAGTAACCTAAATACACTTAGAAACTTTGAGAATGGACACAGAAATTTATGCATATGGTTGGTTGGTGTGTAACATTGGTGCAATCTTTCTGAAGAGAAATTTGGCAAAATCTATCAAAAAAAGAAAAAAGGAAACTTTTGACCCAGTGATCTCACCTCTAAGAATCTACCCTGAAGATATTCTTCTATACACATAAAAGATGTATGTTTAAGTGTATTCTGACAGCTATGATTGTAAAACTAGTGAAAGAGTTGAAACAACCTAATTATCCAAGTTAAATAATAGTGTGCTCATAAGATGCAATACTCTGCAGCCCTGGCAAAAAAAAAAAAAAAAAAAAAAAAGAAGAGAGAGAGATATGCGGCTGGCAGCAAACTCATTCTCAAGAAATATTGTTAAGTAACAAAGGCAATGTGTAGAGATTGAGACAGGAGGATTGCAGGCTCTAGGTCAGTCTCAGCAATTTGGCAAGACCTTCAGCAACTTGGCATGGCAGGGTGCATGTATGGAGCATGCTTCCATAGCTCTGAACCCTGCAGGCTAGAGATGGGGATTCCTCCTCACGCCCCACACTCAGGAAAAGAACTCCAGGTGAAAAAAAAAAAAAAAAGCTGAATCCTGTCAACTTAGCTGTTGCAGAGAACCAACATGAAAGAACAAGTATATCTCATTCCCTATACCCACGAATTTCCAGATTGTCCAGCCAGGCTGCTCAGCGAATATTCCTGTGGCTGTGGCAGAACTCAATGGAATTCCAAAGGTATAGACCTTTCCTACAGAGACTAGAGAGGCTCCAACCTATCTTATCTTGATTGTGAGTTTGCAGTCCGTCAGTGGGAGTCTGCATGGCTGTGGAGGGTTTCCTATGACACCCACCAAACTTGTGGGGTCTGTGAGTGTTCAGAGGATATCTGCAGAGCCTGGGAGATTAAAATCAGACATGTTGAAAGTGTGAATTTGCTGACAGTCCCTAGATTTCCTAGGGGTGGGATCTAGAAGGGGCTGTCTCCCCCATTCCTTGGGGCTAGTCAGAAACCACAGGTGTAGACTGTAGCCCTGGTATCCAATGGTAACAAAACTCAGCAGAAAGTTGTGATTCTAGTCACACTAAGTGTGGTCCCTGTTGACATGGTGGCAGGTGGTTATTCAGAGACGAACTGCTCCCCTCACTGAGGAGTACAGATGCTGTAGCCTCTTGCTGAAGAAGTGCAAGGGGCCCATTGGACCTCAGCTGTCAGAACATCGAGGGTTATAACACTGCAGTCTCTAACTGGTGGAGTCTGTTCCCCCAAAGGCCCAAAGTCTCAAGTGACCATTGTAGTAGGGCAGCAGGGAGTCTCACTGGGACAATACAACCTAGGTAGATGCAGGGACTCTGAGGAGTTCAGAGTCTCACGTGACCTCTACAAAGGTCTAAAGTGACCTTAGCAGCCATAGCAGCGAGGGGCTCCTTGGGGTAATCCAACCTAGGGAGACACTCCCACAAGTTCAATATGCTACCACTTCTAGCTGACTATGTCTGGGCTCTATGAGGAGAGAGGCTGGTGGCCAGTCAGAGGCTGCCTACATCAGCACCACTTAAGACATATGTTGAAGTAAATATTTACTTCCAGTACAGGATCCATCATAAAGGGACAATGATTATATATAGAACTTCCACACAAAGAGAGGAAGAAGGCTAACGCAACAGAGATACAAATTTAAGAATCCTCAAAATATGAGAGAGAAGACTAGCAAAGAAACAATGAGCTCCCACAATTCCACAACAGAAATCACCAAAAGAGAGGTACTGAAGGCCAGAAGAATTTAGAATTGTGATTATAGATATGGTAAAAAAAAACTTAGAAATAATCAGAGGAAGTCTATAGGATATGAAATAATATATCAATAAAGAGATAGATGCCCTGCATAAAAATCAAAAAGAGGCTCTGAAAGAAATGAAGGACACAATAAATGAAAAAAAATCTTCAATAGAAACCATCACCAATAGACTATATATAGAACACATGGAAAGCAGAGTCTCACTCTTAGAAGATAGCTCATTCAATAATGAATATACAACAATGTAGAGAAGACAATTGAACAATATGACCAGAACATTCAAGACTTCTGCGATAATATTAAACAATAGATTTTAAGAATAATAGGCATAGAAGAGAGTCTAGAATCAAAGGAATTAAAAACCTCTTCAGATAAATAATATCAGAGAATTTCCCAAAGATATAAAAGGAGATGGACACTCATGTACTGGAGACCTTCAGAACTCCAATTTGATAAGATCAAAGAACTTCACCCCATATAATAATCAAGATGACAGAGAGGTCAAGGAGAGAATCTTAATTGTGCTGAGAGCAAAAGATTGGGTGACATTCAGAGGTAAAATAGTAAGAATCAATCCAGACTTCCAGCCAAGACTACTTTATCCAGCAAAAGTATCTTTCAAAAATCAAAAGAGAAATGAAATTCTTCCCAGACAAGCAGAAACTAAAAGAATTCATGTCTATCAATCCCATAATAGAGAAAATTGGTGCAGCAGCTTTGGAGATCAGTATGGAGATTCCTCAGAAACCTGGGAATGTATCCATCATATGATCCAACTATACCATTCCTGGGTATCTTTCCAAAGGGATTGAAACCAGAATAGTGATGTATGCATATCTATTTTTACAGCAGCACAATTCACAATAATCAAACTATTGAACTAGCCTAGGTATCCATCAACAGATAAATGGATTACAAAATTATGGAATATACACAATGGAATTCTTCAATAGAAACCATTCTTCAATGGAAGTACAATAAAAAGAACGAAATTATGTTATTTGTAGGAAAATGGATGGAATGAGAGAATATTATACTGAGATTACTCAGTCACAAAAAAATGAAGGGATGACCACTGCAGCAATGGAGGGAGTCTAGGAGGTGGGAAGGGAGAGGAAGATTTGATGAAGGAAACATGTCAATTGACACCTGGGAAGGAAGCCATACTTTTTATTACATAACCTTTTGTTCAGGGAAAGTTTTTTTTGACATAATAACAACATATAACACATATTGCATGCTTATTTTGTGCATGGGACTTTTATCTTTATTTTATAGGCATTATCTTTTCCTTATGATGTCCTTATGTGAGTAGAACTCTTATTATCAACCCCATTGTGTGAACTAGGAAACTGAGGCTTGAATTCACACAGATGATAAAGAAAGAGCAAAGACAGATCATGCAGTTTTGCTACAGAGTCCTCTCTCTTGACTATGCAATCTTGCTTCTCTGCATTAGAATCATAACCATCACATTCTATTGCATGCATTGTTTAAAAGAGAAAAGCAAACACCTAGCAAATTTGAAGGGGTAATTTAGCGTATTTATTCCCCAGAGTGCCAGTTGATGATTCTGTTTAAATCCAAGTACATAAACTGGGCTCATACTAAAGTATGAGCCACTGCCTCCCCTGCCAACAAAACAAAACAAAAAACAAACAAACAAACACTGAGGCACATTTCACTAAAAAGCCAGAGAAGCACATCTCTTACTTTGTGTGGCTCATTCCTTCTTCTTTTTTTTTTTTTTTTTTTTTTTTTTTTTTTTTTTTTTTTTTTTTTTTTTTTTTTTTTTTTTTTTTTTTTTTTTTTTAAAGCATGGCTTTATTTAGTGAGTTATTTCATCCAAGGTCAAAATCATGCCTTTGAGAACTAAACTAGCAAATAGACCTCCAATGAGAAAAGTAACCCTATTGCTTTTGACAACAGGTTTCAACCTATTTATTTCCTACTGATTATGTTGTTCCTTGCAGAAGTAGAATTTTAAAAAGTAAAAATCACACAAAAGAAGAGATACAAATGGCTAATAGATACATGAAAAAATGTTCAACATCATTAGCAATTAGGGAGATGCAAATCAAAACTACATTGAGATTCCATCTAACCTCAATCAGAATGGCAATCATCAAGAAGTTAAATAACAACTGTTGGAAAGGATGTGGGGAAATAGGAACTCTTCTACACTGTTGGTGGGATTACAAACTAGTTCAGCCACTATGGAGATCAGTGTAGAGATCCCTGGGAAAACTGGGAATGGATCTACCATATGATCTGGCTATACCACTCCTGGGTATCTTTCCAACGAGTTTGAACTAGAGAATTACAGTAATATATACATACCCATGTTCATAGCAGCACAATTCACAATAGCCAAATTATGGAATCAATCCAGGTGTCCATCAACAGATGAATGGATTACAAAATTATTGGAAATACACACAACGGAATTCTACTCAGCAGTAAAGAGGAATAAAATGTCATTTGCAAGAAAATGGAAGGACCTGGAGAACCTTATGTTAAGTGAGATTATCCAGTCACAGAAAGTGAAGGGACATGTTTCTCTAATATGTGCAAGGTAGGGAGTAACTAGGATATGAGAGGGACTCAAGGTAATGGAGGAGAAACCTCAGTGAAGCCAGGGAAGTGGTCTAAGGGAAGGGGAGGAGGAAGACTGAACTTCATTAATGGAAATACTACCATTGACTATGTGTACATATGTTAAAATACCAATGTCTATCTCAGTACTCTGTATGGGGAAGGGAGGTGGGGGGGCACCAAGTGCTGTGTGCATGTATGTCATTGTCAATATGATTTTCATTATGATGTAAGACCGTAATGCACCAATAAAAGCAAATTAAAAAATAAAGAAAAATTATAGTCTAGATAAGATGACATTAATGACTGGATCCCTCAGACACTAAAATCTTGGAAGTCTTTTTTTTTTCTTGGAACCTCATTGGCACTACCTTGTGGCTCTTGCATTTCTAAGCACAGTTGAAAACTCATTGACTGAGTTTGGAATTTCACAAGGTGCTGCTGTAGTTGGGATTGGGAGTGTCCCTCTAAAGCCCTTGGTTAAGGACTCGGTCCCAAGGCCATAGTGTTGTTGGGAGGTGGTGGAACTCTTAGGAGATGGAGTCCTAGGTCTTCGGGAATGTGCCCTTATGGAGCCTGGTCTCTTCCTCTTCCTCTGTTTTGCTTCATGCTATGAGGTGAGCAGCTTTGCCCCACCATACTCTCTCCACTGTTAGATACTTACTATCTCAACACAGGCCCAAAGGCAATGGAGCCAGGCAACCACAGATGGAAACTCCAAAACTGTGAGCCAAAACAAAATTTCCCTTTTTTGAGTTTATTATCTCATTATAGCAATGGAAAGCTGACTAACAAGGATTTTTACCTGTGGTGCTTGCTCCACACCTTAAATAACGCAGCATTGCAGGATAGGACTGTGACTTTAACATTCTTCCAATAATTCTTTTCATATGTTTATTTTAAATTTTGAAGCAGGATCTCACTAAGTTGCTGAGGCTGGCCTTGAACCTGCGATCCTCCTGTCTCAGCCTCCCACGTACTGGGATCACAGGCACATGAGCTGCCATACTTGGCCCAATCATTCTTATTATTCCAATGATAAAGTCTCTGTTGATGCTCCCATAGCACTACCACTTCTGTACACTTATTAATCCTTCTTATCTGAGACAGGCAAGTGTTGGCAGCAGACACCTCTAGTTCCATTTGCTCTCATGGTATTTTCTTTGACAGTCAGAAGCATTCACATCAAGGGATATTGATTATTTTTCTCTTTGAAATAGTGTTGTATAGCTTCCCCTTAAAATACATGTAATCAATGTTAAAAAAGTGAGTCAATTTAAGGAAATATACTTGGTAAATTATAACACGAGTCACAAAAATTGTGAAGGTGTGTTGTGACTGATGGATATTTGGGGAACACTGGGACAAAGCAATGGCAACATTTATGGCTTTGACTCCTCCAGTTATCAGCAGCTTGGAAAGTGGCCCAAGAATTGAGTATCTATCTACTTGGGGGATATGGGAAAGTAATGGCAAAGACTTTCTGTCCTCAACTCTCAATCCTGCCACTTGCCATTCTGACAAGGCTTTAATCCTTTTTTTCTGCAGACTGGTGGCCTTCAAAGGCTTCCATTCATGTATGCATTCAGACAGTTGCTTATTTGTTTTTCATTGTACAAACACTGAGTAACAATTATTTGCCAGGCGTGGTGCAATAGCAAGTCAGTATTGGAGAGGGAGCTGTCCTTTGCTGGTGTATTTTACCAGACCCATTAGCTAATAAATTAGTGATGGAATTTTTAATGAAGTCTTTAGTTATCAATAAACAGTAGTTTTACTTAGGCAGCACAAGAGAATTACCTGGGGAGCTTTTAGAAATACTAATGATTGAGCAAATCCTTGAATTCTGTTTTAATTGGGTGGAGTTTGCATATTAGTAATTTAAAACAAATACAACCTCAAGCAATTCTGATGTATAGCCAAGGTTGAGGACCACTGAAATAATACTTTTGTTAAAGCTCATGTTTTGGCCCCCATTATTGCTTAAAGTCATTCTGTGAATAAGTAGCACCAGTATTACCTGAGAACTTGTTAGGAATTGCAGAATTTCAAACCCCACCCAGATGGACTGAATTTGCATTTTAACATGGTCATCAAGGCATTTGTGCACATGTTGACCCTTTTACATGTACTTCGGGTGCCAGGTTTGACTTTGGGTTCCTCACTTCCTCTTTATACCTTCATAATATCCCTGTCATGATCTTTCCCCACTGTCTCTTCTCCTCTTTTAACCTAAACTCTTTGAAAGAAAGAATGGAATTTGATAAGCCACCCATGAATAAATTCAGTACATCACCCTTCCCAATATTATTTGCTTTAGCAGAAGGGAATGGACATTGGAAAAAGTTAAAGAACCTTATCTCTAATAGTAAAGGTTGAAAGGCAGTATTTTGGGAGCATCAAGAACTTCATAGCATGTTTCACACTGAAGTTGTTCCTATGAAAAATGTCATTTCTGAGAAGAGAGTTATCACAATGGATTCCTTTGGTTTGGAAGGAGAAAACAAAAGTAATTAAAGTGAATAACCTTATTGAATTTGCTATGCTTTTGGCAGGTGAGGCTGTTTGGGGGATTGATTCTGCAAGAAACAAGAACAGAAGTTCAGAGTGAAAGCTTCTCTGATAGTAAATAAATGTTGATGAATATTAAGGTCTGAATTATTTTTGCCTCCTGCTGTTTGAAATAAAGATTCAGTCAAAACTTTAAAAGTACATTCAATAACAGATGAAATGCCAAACCTCTTAATAACAGTAGTAGTTAAAGCATTCCTTTTAAATCTGTTTGTATTTCAATGCACCCCTCTCCCCACATCCTACCCCTTTCCTGAAAAGAAATGATCTTTTTTGGGACTCTCACAAATGATTACAGGCAAACTTAACTTTAGTATAATGTTAACTTTACATTATAGTGAGCTATAATTTGGATTTAGTAAAAATAAAGATGCTATATGAAACTGTGGTATATACACACCATAGCATTTTATTTAGCCAAAGAGAAGAACAAAATCATGTCATTTGTAGGAAAATGACTGAAATAGAGAATATCATGAAAAGTGAGATTAGCCAGTCTCAGGAAGTCAAGGGTCATATGTTTTCTCTCATATGGTGTTGGTTAGAGAGAAATTGGGAGACAAAAAGGACTTTAGATAAGTGAGGAGAGAGACTAGTAGAACAGTGAGAGGGGCTGTGGGAGGCAGGTGGGGAGAGGAAAAGGGAGACTTGATGAAGAAACAGTTCAAACAATCCTATGTATATTTGCGAAGCTGCTATTGTTCATTGTCGATAGCACCCTCGGCCTGGGACACTTGAAAGGGTCATACTTGAACTGCCTTTTGAGCTAGCTCTTGACCTGTCCACCTTCCACCGAGAAAGTTTCTGCATAGAGGCATTATAAGCCTGTCTCCGGCTGACCTCCTTCTGTCCTGTGTCCCAGAGGATGCCCCATGCCTGAGTGACCCCTTGATTTTCCCTTTTATTAAAATTTTATTCATGCATTGTTCTCTCACATCATAATGTGGTTCAGATAGGAACATACATGCACATTCCAATTGGTGAGCTTCCAATGCCGTGTGTGTGTGTGTGTGTGTGTGTGTGTATCTGTGTGTGGGTGTGTCTGTGTGTGTTACTGGGGATTAAACCCAGGGGCATTCTACTGCCAAGCTACACTCTTAGCCCTATTTTTTTTTAGTTTGAAACAGGGTCTTGCTAGGTTGATGAGAGTTTCCCTACTTGCTCATCCTCCGGTCTCAGCATCTCAAGTACTGGGATTACAGGCATGCGCCACCACGCCCGGCCTGATGCCTTTCTAAATGGCATGTCTTTTTTTCTTCAACCTCAAATTATCCAGGGATTCAATATTGCCCTCTTCTTACACACAGGTGATGAAGTGGCTCCCAGCACTGCTACTAGCTGTTTTTTTCCTTTTCTTAAGAAATAAACTTAATTCCAGGTAGTTTGGGTATGCAATGTCTTCATGCAAGTTCAAAGAATTCAGTTACAAAAGAAGTGCTGTGTACAAGCTGCTTGGATGCAGCTCAAGGTCAAGTCTGTCATGCTGGGTGGCACAGATGAAACTCGGTGGCGAGGGCCACAGGACATTGGACAAATTCAGCATAGTCTGCATGTGCTGGGGAAACTGGCCAGCTCCTAGGCAGTTGCCCAAGTGGGACAGGCACAAGCTTGAGTCTGCCTCAATTGAGTCTGAAGAGGCAGGCAATGACGGAAAGCAGAATTAAAGTACACTTACAGATACCTAAGCACACCTTTGTTTTTTAGAATATGCTTTTATTGGTACATCGTAATTTTTCATCATATTGAGTATCAGTGTGATAGAAACATACACACACACACATACACACACACACGGCATTGGAAGCTCACCAATTGGAATGTGCATGTATGTTCCTATCTGAACCACATTATGATGTGAGAGAACAATGCATGAATAAAATTTTAATAAAAGGGAAAATCAAGGGGTCACTCAGGCATGGGGCATCCTCTGGGACACAGGACAGAAGGAGGTCAGCCGGAGACAGGCTTATAATGCCTCTGTGCAGAAACTTTCTCGGTGGAAGGTGGACAGGTCAAGAGCTGGCTCAAAAGGCAGTTCAAGTATGACCCTTTCAGTGTCCCAGGCCGAGGGTGCTATCAACAATGAACAACAGCAGCTGTGCAAATCAGTGCAAGGAGAGCAGAGACACGCTCTGGAGGAGTAATCAGAAGATAAGGTAGCAACCAGCATCTAAATTTGTGTTGTCAAGGTGACCAGGTACAAGTTAATTTGTGTTCCCCTTCTCCTGTAGGGGTGTGCTCCATGGCAGATGCCTTAGATCTGCTCAAGGACTCTCCAGGCTGGCCCTGCTGTGTGGTTGTCTGCTTGCCTTTGAATGGCGGGTGAGGCCAAGATCCTTGCCTTTGAGTCCAGATGTGGAGACACTAGTTTATCTCCCCTCCCACTCCTTCTGATTACACAACTCCAGCATCCCCTGCCTTTCCTCTATTGGCCCTAAAAATAGTGAAAACGAGTTCACTATTAGCTGAGTCACCTCTTGAAAGGGGTCGTTCTGTCCAAATATCATTTATTGGGGACTTTGCCTTAAACACATCTTGCATGATGGCTTTTCCTCCTGTTGAAGGAGAGCTGTATGAAAAATACATACACCACATGGGGATGTGCTAGGATCTACACACATAGGTGTTTCATATGTGAAACATCTATCTGTAAAATTCAGCAAGAGTGAATATCTTTTGAACCCCCCAGTGGTTTTGAGAATTGAGTGTGGGTGGTAACTCCCATTTTACAGATAAGAAAACCAAGGTTCAGTAAGGTGATGCAGTTTGCTGGAGACTTTTCACTGAGAAGTGGTTGAGTTAGTCCTAGCAATGAGAGAGCTTTTGACCCAGAAATTCATTTCCTACTCTCTGTCTCTGTGCTGACTGATGTTTGTAGTGCATGTTAATGATAAAGGATAGGACATAAATACATTGTGAAACTGTAAGTACCTTGCTTAGCTTGGAATGCTCAAGTGGGGACATTGAGACTTAAAATACATTAAATAGCAGTGAGACTGGGACTCAGGACAGGGGAAAGGGACTCAGGGCTGTGGCTTTCCATCCACTTTCATATCCATAATGAAACCAGCTCAAAACGGTGTCAGCAATCTTTCCCCCCCCTCCCCCCTGCTTCAAACAGTTAATTTCTGCTTTGGTGATTCTTCAGTATAATCTCCCCAAGAGGAGAAGATGAAAATACAGGGTCATGACCTTAGAAAATGAGTGGACAGAAAGCACAAGGCATGTTGCAAATGTCTCTACATTTATAGCTGAAAAAAAATGCTAAGTGGTCCAGATCCCTTTCATGAACAAGTCGTTTGAGTCTTACCTTTGAATGAGACCAATTTTATGTTCCCAACTAATGTGAAATGTGACCAAAAAAAAAATTGGACTGATCCCCGACTGGTCTGGAAAAGGATGAAATGCACTTCTACTTCTTTTCACAGCTATTCATCATTTTAATTGGGTTTGAAGCCAAAAAACTTTGACAGCACTTGTGATGGGAATCCAACTTCATAATTCATAAACTATGGAAAAGTGATTACAGCCCTCATTTGGAGGCTGCGCATGTACCTTATTAAGTTGCTACAAGGCAGAACACCAGTATCTACATTAATCACACAATCGCTTTGTCAGGGAGTCGTGTGCACTGACCCTCAGGAAGAAAATACTCTGCTTTAGACTACTTTTTTGGGACTGGGGTTTGAATCCAGGGATATTCTATGTCCAAGCTATACCTCCAGCCCTTTTCATTTTATGTTTTGAAACAGGGTCCATCTAAATTGCTGAGGGTCTTGCTAAATTCCTGAGGTCCTTGCTAAGTTCTTGAGGCTGGCTTGTGATCCTCCTATCTCAGCTTCCTAAGTACTGGGATCACAATACTTGGTGAACACCACCACATCCGGCTGCTTTAGGTCTTTTGTGAATGCTACACTGCTGGCTCATGGTGGTCCTTGGTACCCAGATACTGCCATCATTCTTGGCATTTTTAAGAACCAGCAAGAGAGTTTCTCTGACACTCACACCCTTCTTTCTTATCTCACAACCCTCCTCAGCTTGATGGTTCCCACTCAAGTCCATCTCAGAATCTTCTGTTCTTCTCATGACTTGGAACAAACATCCTTTCAAAATCACGAAGGCCAGTGGCTCATTCTCCTGCCCGCCATCCTTCCTTTCCCAAATTCTCTTATTCTCTAATCACCACCAGCACATCTCACGGGGCTGCGAAAGATGCTCGTTCACTCCACTTTGTTTTCAACTACCAATCCCATTCTGCATTTCTCAACACTGGGTAGTACTCCCCAGAGCTTTCAGGGTCCACTTCTCACTTCGTATCTTCATATCCAAGGCTGTTCATAGTCTGCCTGCCACCTGTTCCCTCTAGCTCAGAGGTTGGCAAACATTTTTGCAAAAGGCCAGATGGCTTTGGGAGTCACAAGGACTCATATGCTTTTAGGGTGGGAAAAAAGAGTCATCAATGATATGTAAATCGGTGTGGCTGTGTTCCTACAAAGCCTTGTTTATGGAAAAAATAATAGAAAAAGCACTTGGGAAGCTGAGACAGGAGGATTACAAGTTCAAGGCCAGCCTCAGCAACTTAGTGAGACTCTCAGCAACTTAGACACTCTTTCAAAATAAAAAATAAAAAGGGCTGTGAGAGTAGCTCAGAGGTAGAATTCTGCTTGTTGAGTTGAATCTTCCCAAAAGCAATGCTGAAGGCATAACTCTGATACGGAAGCCTATTTCTTCCTGGCCCCATGTTTGGAAGTAGCATCTTTGTAGAGGGAAGCAAGTTAAGACAAGGCCTTACTGGATTAGTGTGGGTCCATCCAAAGACTAGTATCCTCTTAAGAAGGCTAGTGCAAGGGACAGAGACACAGACATGAAAAGAAGAGAATACCAGGCATAGTGGGACTGATACTGGAGTGGTGAGTCCACATGCCAAGGATCAAAGGCCACCATCAACCACGAGAAGTCCTTGAGAAGTGTGGGGCAGATTCGCTTCAAAAGGAACAACCCTGCCGAAACCTTGAGTTTGGACTTCTGGCCTCTGGAGAGAATACATTGGTTTAAAGCCACCTAGTGGGTGGATTTGTTATGGAAGTCATAGGTGGCACTGCCTTTCCCCCTTCCCCTGCAGATATGCCTTACATCATCCTCCATGATTTCCATCTCTCTGGAATTTTCTCTTTACATGGGGAGCCCAGAGACCTTCTGATCTAGGAAAGGCCCTCCCTGTGTCAGGATAGAAGCGCCTTCATAATACCAGCCTCACTTTTCCATTCTGTCCAGGTTACTGTGAGTTCAAGGACGTGGACTGGCTCTTGTATTTGATACCATTATCCATGTAGTAGACACTCAATAAATGTGTTGAACAAATGAATACAAGAATACATGGCTTATATAAATTGTTTTGCTGATTCCAGTATCATCCAACATTATGAGAACTATCAGGAAGAGCTTGTTCATGTTTTGTATATTAATAAAATTATTAAATATGATAATTTTTGGAATTGGGCAGAACAACATGAGCATGCTTCAAGAGACTTCAAGCTGTTAATCTTTTGGAAACATTATACCACTCTTATTTATAACACATTTAACTATGGCAGTGTTGCAAGCAGCATTATTTGCACATTTTGCTATTGTTATTTTAGGAAAATAAGTGGAAAACTGGAAGATGAAATAAGCTGATGCTAGAGATAAAAATAGAGGTATCATAAATGTGATAGAGTTGAAGCGAGATAGGCATCATTAGGTGTGCTG
Organism: Graphiurus murinus; assembly: GCA_004027655.1. Taxonomy (NCBI): domain Eukaryota; kingdom Metazoa; phylum Chordata; class Mammalia; order Rodentia; family Gliridae; genus Graphiurus; species Graphiurus murinus. The sequence continues at coordinate 163,709 of PVLC010000205.1, read as the reverse complement.
CAAGCAGCAGATCTCCAGCCCTAATCAAATGCTTAGCCAAGTTCAATTGTGATAGGAGAGAAGACAAATCTAAAAAATATTCTGCTCTTTGAAGATAAATCATCAAACATTATGTCTATGAGTTAAAGTATAATATAGACTGCATAGTTATGATAATTTTAGCCTTTTAAAAAAAGCTCTATTGGGACATAATCTTAAATTATAAACTCATATTTAGTATTCAACTTTGTGAACTATATATATCTTCAAAAACATTTCAAGTGGAAAAAAAATCAGAATTTCATTTGTTTATGTCATTCAGTTAAAAAATCTCAAGATCTATTTGCTTAGAAATCTTTATGAAAATTTTAAGATACAAAAATTAATGAGAAAAAACAGGAAAGGGAATGAAGCATCTTGACTTAGTTTGGTGTAGGATTGCAAATAAAAATGGACAAGTGATTTTTCAGACTTTTTGGACTGCAGGCACCAGTGCAAATCCCAAGCTTTTACTGGATGCTATAGACACAGCTGGGATGGATGGTCAGACAAAGCCAGCCACAACCTGCTCACTCCTAGGCCAATGCGGCCTAAACCAGAACAATATTCACAGAGAAGTGCTTTCTCAAAATCAGGAGTAACTGAACTCTTTCTAGCTTTCTAAGCTCCGTGCCCTCTCAGGGAAGTTACATTTTCTAGAGATTAATAACATTTGGTTTATCATACCACCCAGAAATCCCAAAACAGAGGAGATCTTAATTCCACACAAAAACCCGTGTGTGAACATATATGGAGACTTTATTTCCAATTGCTCAAACTGGAAGTCATTCAAATGTCCCCTCACTGGAGAATAAACAAAGGATGGTGTATCATACCATGGAATATTACACGGCAATAAAAGGAACATCAGTACTGATATAAATGACTACATGGATGGATGTGCAGAAACAGCTAGACTTAAAGGCTATCTAGGATCTGGGCATGTCTGTAATCTCAGTGCTTGGGAAGCTGAGACAGAAAGATAGCAAGTTCAAGGCCTTGAACTTAGGGTAACAGCAAGACCCTATTTCAAAATAAAAAATATAAAAGACTGGTATGTGCAGCTCAGTGCTAGAATGCCCTGGGTTCAGTCCCAGTATTGCAAAAAACTAGGGGCTGGGAGTATAGCTTAATGGTAGAGCATGTGCTTAGAATGCACAAGGCCTTGGGTTTGATTCCCAGGCCCACCTCCCCCAAAAAGGGCCTATATGAGTCTATTTTTATGACATACTAGAGAAACAAAAAAAAGTATAGGTTTATAAAGCAGATCTGTAGTTGTCAGACACAGAGGATGGGGCTGGAAAGGAGTCGACCACAAGTGTCTACAGGAAGGGATTTTTTGGCAGTGATGGGAATATTGTCTCCTCTAGTTTGGTTGGTGTTTACATGATTTTAATGTGTTTGTCAAAAACTCACAAAATGGTGTACCCAAAAGAGTGATTTTACTTTCTGTAAATAAAGCCAATTAAATAATAGCAACTGGCTATCAGACTAATTCTATGTGATAATGAGATTATATTGGTAGAGATTTATACATAATTTTTAGTTATAACTTCGGAATGTACTGTCTTTCCTGTCAAATTTTTTGATTTATTATAAAGATTTTTTTTGGGGGGGGCACTAGAGCATTTTTCCTCCAGCTACACCCCAGCTCCTTTTCTATTTTGAAACAGGGTCTTACTAAGTTGCCGAGGCTGGCCTCGAGCCTGTGATCCTCCCAGCTCAGCATCCCAAGTACTGGGATTACAGGTCACTCCATCTGTCTTAAAGAGTTATTTTTTAAAAACTGGCTAAAAGTGATACTGAGTGAGTTGCGAATTCTCGCTGACTTGGTCCTCGAGATGCTGACCTTGGTATTTTCCTGTTTGGACATTTTATCTCAGGGCCAGAAACAGCTTCCATCAGGGTCCTGTTGTCTCAGGTTCAGAGAGGGTTTAGCTACATTTAAGGAAACAAATATCTTGGGGGCTACAGGGAAGTGATTGCTTCCTGAAGGAAAAGTTGCAGGAGACGGGCTCTTCTGGATCCCTCTGCAGCATAGAACTTCCTGCTTCTGGGACCCCACCAGGCAGTTTGGAGAATGACAGCCAGTCTTGCTCTTGCCTTCTGGCCCTAACCATCAGTTCACTACTCAACATTAAGTCTAAGCTTGGCTGGGAAGGGTGGTCCCTTTCAATTCCTCTTTGTTTCTGATTATTACAGCAACAGACACACAGACACAACAGAACACTGTTTCTATCCCTAAATCTATTAACCAGCAGATGTTCATGTCACAGCCTCTTAGACTTCCTAAATCTCATTAAGAGCTTTTTTTTTTTTTTTTTTTTAGTACTGGGGATTGAACCCAGGGGCATTCATTTTATCTCTGAGCTACATCCCCAGTCCTCACCAGGTTGCTGAGGATCTCGCTACATTGCAGAGGCTGTCCTCAAACCTGCTATTCTCCTGTCTCAGTCTCCCAAGTACGGGGATTACAAATGTGCACCACCACATATGGCTTGTTAAAGAGCTTTTAAAATATCAGGCTTTCTGTTTTCTCATTATGGAAATTTCAAGTGACAGTGAAAATGAGGACAGGTTGGCTTCACCTCCAACACTGCTTTTCAAATGTGTGGGACCGATCGTCTTTGAATCTCACGACATTCTCCCCACTTTATTTTCTCTCTTTGAGATCAAAATGAGAAAGATGCTTCTGACAAGACTACAAATTACCCAAGGAATGGTTTTTATAAAGTTTATCAAAGTTAAAATTGCATGTATTCCTTGACCCAGATGTTTCACTTCTAGGGATTTTTTTCTGAAGGGATATGTGCACAAGGATTTAAAGATCTAGATTTAAGAAATATACTCACCCTGCAGTTTATACTAGCACAACTTTGGGGGAAAGCCAAGATGTCAATTATTAGGGGCTTGGTTAACTAAATTATGGTGTATCCATACTGTGGAAGAGAATAAGTTATTTAAATAAAAGAGCAGGTTGCATGATATGATGTACTATATCATTCCAGTTTTGGAAGAAAAAAAAATTTGGAATGATCCACACCGAATTGCCATATAACCAAAATTGGAAAATGAGTGGGATTTGTAGAGGAATAAAAGGAGAAGAAAGAGAAAGGAAACTGTGGTTTTTATTCTATCTATACTTCTGTAATGCTCGAGTCTTTTTCATGATGAGCAAGCTTTGTTTCTATATTAAAAATGCAAAAATAGAAAAAAGCCATAATTATGCCTTTCTAAGAATTTAGTAACCACGATTAAATAAACTCCTTCTAGCCTGTAAGGGATGGGAGAATTTCCCAGGACTGTGAAATTCTTTTATGTTTGAGACAACCTGGGGAAGCTGGGTGAGCAGCAGAAAAGTTGGAAAGCTGGAGTTTCCTAGGACTTCAGCAGATTCCATTCTCATGCATCCCACACTCAGGGGGAATTTTCCGTAGTAACTGATTTCTAAATTGGCTCTTTGGCTAGTAGGACTTTAAAATATTTCATTTTTCTTTAGGTATAATTTATGCAGAGTAGGTGATGGAATCTGTTATAGTTAGATATAAAATTTCCCCTAAAGAGCTCATTTATTAATATTCAGAGTTGATGGAATTGAGTCATGAGGGTTGTAATACCTGCCAGTAGGGTGTGGCTGGACCAGAAGGGCCCCTGGGGGTTTGGTCTCGGGGGTTATATATGATTCCTCCTTCCCCTGAGCTCTTTTTGCCTCTGGCCTCTGTGATGTGAGAAGCACAACCCGTGTGCTTTCCCTCTCTCTGCTTCCTGCCTCCATGCCCTGAGATCCAGACTCCAGCCTCACATGGACTGAATGCCAATATCTTCAAGGAAAACTGTGAGCAAATAAGCCTTCCTCTAAGTTGTGTGGTCAGGTATTTAGACATAAATGAAAGTGGTCCTGAGAAAGAAAAGGAGGAGGGATTGCAATAATAAGCTTTTGGCTCAAAATCCTGGCTCTAATAGCTACTATCCATCTGTGGCTGTCACAAGTATTCTGGGAATTACAGTGTTTGGGCAATTGGAGACACCAGTGATACCTGGGATATATATAAATATGTAACCCCATCCAAAGAGGGGGTGGACAACAGGTAGAGGTAAGGCACAAATACATCCTGGCTTTCATAGATGGGATCAAGCTATTGACCTCAGCAAACCACATGACAACCCTGTAAGAACCATGGCATCTAAGGGACCTTTACTGACTCCCATGAGAATGTTTCCTCTTGTTGCAGTAGGAGGAAGAGACTATGGTTCCCAGATTACTCACAAATCATTCTCATGGGCCAAGCTTAAAAAGATCAGAAAAGATTTAGGTAATTACATGACCAACCCTGACCAATATGAGTAGGACTTTGAGCTACTGACCTCCTTATATGACTTCACTTGGAGAGACATACAGTTGCTCCTAGACCCAACCCTAACATCCTTGGAGAGGGAGCAGGTTTAGCGGGGAGGCCAGGAGGTAGGCAAAAATTATTATTTATATTGTACACTAGAAGGACTCAGAAAGGCTAAAGTTAAACCCCTCAATTGTGGGTAGTTGGCAGCCACACATCAAGGCACAGATGAACCCCTGATGACGTTCCTGGAAAGACTTAAGGAAGCCATGGTTACATTCACTAATGTGACCCCAGAATCAATAGAAGGGGAGGCCATCCTTAGAGATAAATTTCTGACCCAATCCACACCTGATGTAAGGAGGGAACTCCAAAAATTGGTGTCATGTCCTGGAAAATCCACTTTGGATCAATTAATGCAGGCCACCAATTTGATGTATTATAACAGGGACGTGGAAAAGGAAAAACAAGGAGAAATGCCACAGAAAAATTCTGGCTGCTATGCATACGGGCACCGATCCCATAGGAGCCTGGGCTCAGGTCTGCTTTAGGTGTGGGAAGCTGGGCATTTCAAGCGCAAATATCCTCAGCAAGGAGGTCACAAACACCCCTCAAACCCTGCCCACAGAGTAAGAGGGACCACTGAAGATCCAAGTGCCCCTAGATCTGGAGGGATCTGGGTTCCTCAGGCCCAAGACGCCAGTGATGGGTCTCAGGGCCACTTCTCCAGGCTCCTACCACCTAGGCCAGAACTGAAGAGACTTTGGTCACCCTAAAGATGGGATCACAGTCTGACTGATCCATTGTGAACACGAGTGCCAGATTCTCCAAATTGCCTTTATTCCCTGGTCCAGTATTCTCTCGTAAGGTGACAGTTCAGGGCACATTGGGACAGCCCCTTGAACCCTTCTTTGCTTAGGACTTAGCGTGTTTGTGGGGTGACCTCCATTTCTCTCATTCCCTCTTAATCATACCGGAGACCCCAGTTTCACTGTTGGAAAGAGATATAATGTCAGGAAACCAAGCTAACTTGGGTACAAGCCTTACCTATAGTCCTGCTTAAAATTATACCCCATTTGTCTACAGGATTATTTTATCCATTCAGTAAAGCCCCCAAAGAAAAAACCAAAAACAAACAAAAAACTTCTAAGCTGTTCTTTTTCCTCTTTTACTGTCCTGCTTGTACTAAGATAATTTTGCTGTTCAATGTTACTTGGAGGTTTGTTATTTCAGTCAGTCCTAGCTAAAATCTGAAAAGAAAAACTGTAACTCTGTAAAGTCTAGGCCACTGTAAAAGTTGGATAGATGATTTTAATTTGTTTCTTAAAATATAAAATTAAGAAAGGAATAAAGGCAGAAAGGCACCAGTATGTAGGAATGAGAGAGAAAGATGTAAAGAAGGTACATGAGTATGAGAAATTTTGGTAAGGAAGGATAAAAAGAAAAGGAAACATTTTAGGGATAAAAAAGGATTTTGTATGATAAAGTTTACCCTATAATTGTTCTAAACAGAAAAGGAAAGACTAGGGTAAAATCAGAAGGTTTAAAGCAAGCTGCAGGTTTGAGTATATCACAGAGTATTTGTGGAGGATGAAGCTTATAAAAGCTATCATATGTGTGATAAAGACGGGTATATTTTGAAAAGTTTCATATTTGGCCTATGTTTACTAAATCATATTGTCAAGTTTGTCTCCAACAAGATTAAAGCCATAAAGCTCCAGATAGTGTTCCAGATAAAACCATAAATGAGCATCTACCAGAGTTCCTTGGATGATCACAGGGTCCTGGGACATTCCTATGTGTGACACATTGTTTGCATACACCCCTAAGGCTGGGAATGCACTTTTTTCCCATACAGCAGAGTTGAGTCAATCTTGAGATCCTAATCCTTACCTATGGATGTATGCAAGTTAATAAAAAGAAGGGGAATGACCCGGTCACAGGCAGATGATTCCTGTACTGCCATGAACTGCTGAATCAGGCAGGCTGTTGGCATAGCAACAAAGATAAATAAATGGGGACATTAGGACCCTAAAGGATTACAGACATTGGGACTTAAAGAGGGATTGAGAAACACCATGTATCCCCCCACCTAATTGGTGATAAAGACAAACCCTGTTGTGATGGGCCTGAACAGTTCCATCTGCCAGCTCTCATGAGATAAGGATATAGGACTTAGATATAAACCTTGAAGGTCCAGAGGACAGCAGTGATTCATTTTGAACACTCCACCACATTTCTCTTTAGTGTGGTGCTTTCTTTTTGCAATAAACCTCTTAGCTTTACAACTGAGATTTCTGGCTCTTTATTTCTATACTGGGCTGAGAAAAAGGACCCACAGTCAATCTCAAATCACATGAATATGTGGATTGAGGCTCTTTGGAATTGGTTTGTGAGAGGAAATTGGAAAGTCCAGAATGTGGCTAGAAAGGCCTACAATAGAGACTGTGCTCAGAAGATTTTGTCGTGAAAAGAGGACTTCATAGGAAAGTGAAGTAGAGGTCATGTGTGTTCCACTTTGGTAAAGAACATATCTGCATTTTGCCCATGTGCTGAAACTTTGTGTGAGGCTGAATTTAATGATAGACTGATTAATAAACTGGCAGAGGAGGTCTCAAAACAGCAAAATATCCAAACTGCATTATAGATATTGTTCAGTGAATTGTACACAAAATTTTGGGAGCAGAAAGTAAAGCAGATGACTTTACAGATTTGCAGTTTGGCCATAAAGACATGTGTAAAGCTGAGGCTCAGAGGGATGATGTCATGGAAGGAAGTAAGATGGCTGAAAGGAAGGAGGAAGTGGTGGCCATGATGGAAGTGGGGCCAGCAATGGCCATGCTAGAAGTGGCAGATGGAGTTGGGGCCAGGGGCTGCCTGGATGGATCAGGCCCAGGGGCTGTGATTAAGAAGGGCATGACTACTTTTTCTGTGTGTGGCTCATCTTGAAGCCTGTATAATACTGGCTTTGCTAGACAAAGAGGGTCATGGAAGGATGCCCCAGATTTCAAAGGAAGGCCTGGGAAGCCAGGCAATGTGTGGCAGGGTCAGAATCCCTGCAAGCAGGCCCAAATGGGGGCAATTTATGAAGCTGTGAGGGTGAAGCCAAAGTTGCAAGAAAAAGTCCCTAAGTTTAGAAACGCCAGAAATATGGAACAACCGTAAGGAAAGACTACTAGCTGTGAGCCGTGGAACCTGGCTGAAAGAGGCAGTAAACCAACCATTGCAATCATCCAGGCTGGAGGAGTGGGGCTGCCAAGGCCCCTTGGAGATCACTTCTCACCATCAAGTGCCCTGGATGCCAGAAGTGGAGCTGCAAGATCAAATGCTCGCCCTGCCTGGTTTTGTTACTCTTTTGGCCCCATCCCTCATGGCCTTATTCCTCCCTTTCGGAATGCAAATGTTTACTCTTTGCTATTGTATGTCGTATGCTTGCAACTTGCTTTTTATTTTGATCTTCATTGTCTTTACAGGGGTTCACAGGAGTTGAGTCTCAGGGGAGACTTTGGACTTGGGACTGTGGGAACTCTTGGAGAGGAATAGATGCATTTTGCATTCTGAGCTCAGTGTGAGCTCTTTAGGGGCCAAGGGTGTAATGTTATAGTTAGATATAAAATGCCCCCAAAGAACTCATTGATTAACATTCAGAGTTGATGTGGTCATGAGTGTTGTTACCTCAGTAGTAGATAAATTCATCGTAATGGATTTATCTGGATGGTGGCCTAGGCTGGTAGGGTATGGCTGGATGAGATGGGTCCCTGGGGGTGTGGCCTCAGAATTATATATAGTTCCTTTTCCCCCTGAGCTCTTTCTTGCTTCCAGCCTTCATGATGTGAGGAGTACAGTCCATGTACTCTCTCTCTCCCTGCCTCCTGCTACCTCACATGGACTGAGCCTTAATATCTCCAAGAAAAACTGTGAGCAAATAAATTTTCCTTCTTCTAAGTTATGTACTGGGGTTTTTAGATTATGGCTGTGAAAATGCTACTGGATACAGCAACTTGGTGTATTTTGAAAGTCTATATACCCATGCAATTCTCATGCTAATCAAGATATGGAACATTTTCATTTCCTTGGAAAGTGTGCTCACTATCTAATGCTGTTATTTGTTCATCTCCACCTGTCTCAGGCAACCACTCTCCTCTTCCTCTTCCTCCTCCTCCTCCTCTTCCTCGTCCTCCTCTTCCTCCTCCTCCTCCTCCCCCCCCTCCTTCTCCTCCTCCTCCTCCTCTTCCTCCTTCTTCTTCTTCTTTTTGGAGCACTGCAGATTGAACCTAGGAGGATTCTACCTCTGAGCTACATCCCAGCCCTACCTTTTATTCTTTATTTTGAAAAGGGTCTCACTAATTTGCAGAGAGACCCACTAAGTAGTTGTGGATGGCTGCAAACCCATGTCCTCCTGTCTCAGTCTCCCAAGTACTGGGATTACAAGCATGCGCCACCACGCCCAGCTGGCAACCACTCTTCTGATCTCAATTGTTACATATTTTTTTTGTTGGTACTGGGCTTGAACCCAGAGACATTCTACCTCTAAGCTATACCCCTAAGCTCTATTTTATTCTTTATTTTGAAACAGTGTCTTGCTAAGTTGGGGAGAGTCTCATGAGATTGCTGAGGTTGGCTTCAAACCTGTGATCCTCCTGTCTCAGTCTCCCAAGTACTGGGATTACAGGGGTGTGCCACCATGTACATCTTTGGAAATGGAATTGTAGTCATATGCTAACTGTGTGTTTTACTTGATAAAAAAGTGCCAAGTCTTTTCCCAGAGGGAAAGCACCATTGAGTATTTGCACAAGTAGTGTATGAGGTGGCAGGCAGGCTTTTCCTCCACCAATGCTCACCTTTATGCATGTGTGTAGGTATTTGCTTCTGGAGGAAAGGCCACAGAAACTTTTCAGCACAGTAAACACTATAGAGTCCTCACCTACTCCAGTACAGACCCCTCCCCGCATTGTTGAAACAATAGGTAAACGAGTCTTGGCCCCTGCCCCACCACCTGGGTCCAGAAGACTAAAGTTTTTCAACTGGGTCCCTGGAGCTACAAAGTCTAAGACAAATCCTCTAGAAAAAGACTCCAGAAAAGTCTAAGAAATCTCCAGGCCTCTGAAACAAACCTTCAAAATAAGGTCTCTAAAAAAAGACCTCTAGGAGAAACCTCCAGAAGGAAATTTCTAGAAAAGACTCCAGAAAAGTCCAGATAATTCCCAGGCCCAACGAGTATATGGTCACACTCTTTCCACATGCTGAGGAGCATTTGCTTTTCAGGTTTAGCAGATATTGTGGTTCACTGGAAAGTGTGCCCCTCCTTCCCCACCACTTGTTCCCTATCACACATATCTTGTTATCATCTGGGAACGTTTCCTGTATCATATCTGTGTGCACTGATGACTCTGTCTATTCCTTTCAAGGCTCTTTGCTATGAGACACCCAAGTTCAACATTTTTCAGGATGTGCTGTGCCTGCCCTGAGCTGCACATGCAGGATTTTAGGTATAGACAGTATCTATTTTTATGGTTGTCCTATTTATATGGCAAGTGGGATTTTTTTTGGTTATGGTGGTAATAGACAGTTAACTTTAAAAATGATCTACTAAGTTAAAAAAGTGAATCAATTAAGTGAAAGTGATGAAATAAATTCATGAGACTCATCAGGATCCAGGTTGGATTTCATATATAGAAAAACCTCTACTCTAGTACGATTCCTCATTAGCTGTTGAAGAGTGAGCAGCTTGGGTGATTGTAACAATCTAAAGAGATTTACTAAGCGCCCGTTGTCACTCTTATCATGAGCAGCACAGCTCATATAATGAGCTGCACAGTAGATATGGTCCCTGCTTGGGACTGCATGTCAGTGACACTGTTGCTAAATATATTCCTGTCAAAATCTTTGTCATATCTAACTCTCCATGATGTGAGAAAAATTTGAACAGCCAATTAATTTCCAGATCAGCGCTGTGTGGTTTCTGGCTGAGCATCACAGATTCTATTCAGAGCTCTCTGTGGGTTGGGCTGAGTTCTTGCTGATGGTGGGCGAGGCGTTAATCTCTCTGCTGACTCTGCTCTGCTTCCCCTTGATGAGGGGCATGTTGTCCCCCTCCCCTTCAAGTGCCCACAAAACTTCCCTTTGGTGCCGGGATGAAGCTGCACATTCTATGGCTTCCGTGGACAACACAATCAGTTCTCTTCCTATTTCTCCGGTCATTCTATTTCTCATCCCCTTTTCTTCCTGTATTGATAGGTTTCTCCCTTCTCCCAACACAAGTGCTGCCCTCCCTCAGATCTTTGAAAGGACTGAGTGTGTTCCTGCCTCAGGGCCTTTGCACAGGCTGCTCTTTCTGCTGCCTGATACCGGGCTAACTCTTCCTCATCCTAAGGCATCAGTGTAAGGATCTCTTCCCCAGGGGAGAAGTCTGGATTAGATCCCCATGCAAAACACATTGTAGCACCTAGTAGTCTCCCAGCATAGCAAAGACCTGAAGCTGTCAATAAACAGTTGTTTCTGTAGTAATTTCTTTAGAGTCTATTTTATTCTGTCAATGATAGAAACCAGATTTAATTTATTCAAGAACCCATCTCTGCCTCCAAATTGATTCTCACTTGGTATTCCTGGCATGTAACCTCCAACAGTGAGTAAAAATCACATAACCACTAGGGTATTGTGAAGCGGTGGTGTGTGACATCTGAGGTTAGATCGGGAAAGACGAAGCAGCTTCCCTCTTCCCCCCTCTCTTGGGCCACCTGCCCTGGGGATGACAGCTGCCATGTTGTGAGGACACTCAAACAGCTCCTGGGAAGCCACACACAAGGAGGAACCGAGGCCCCCGGCCGACAACGACCACCACCTGGACCTTCTTGGAGCTACATCTTCAGGCCCATATCGAAGCTTCAGATGACTGTGGTTCTGGTGAACTGCTTGACTTCAATGCTATGAGAAACCCTGAGACACCCTGCTCCTGAATTCCTGACTCACAGAAACTGGGTTAGATAAAAATATGTGTTGTTTTACACTGCCAAGTTTTGGGGGTAATTTGTTATGCAACGATATGTAACTAACATACTACAGTTCCTGATATAGTGGTGCTGGGGACTGAACCCAGGGGGGCATTCTACCTCCAAACTATACCCCAAGATCAATTTTATTTTGAATTTTGAAACAAGGTCTCACTAAGTTGCTGACAGCCTCTCTAAGCTGCTGAGGCTGGCTGCAAATCTGTGATCCTCCTGTCTCAGTCTCCTAAGTACTGGGATTACAGGAGTGTACCACTGTGCCTGACTAATAAATAGTTGTTGAATAAATGAAAATATATAAGTATCCTTCTTTTGTACTTGAGGAATGTACAGCTTAGAAAGACTGATTAACTTATCCCAAATTACTGCAACTAAACAACAGAGGCAGGGCTAGTCCCAAATCTACCTGCTTGCATGATCCTCATTAGAGTGGTTACTATTAGACTGCCTTATCTCCCCTGAAGAGAGAAACCTTAACATCTAGCTGGCTGAAGAGTTTCTTTTTTTTTTTTTTTTTTAGTATAGAATTTACACTGATTACACCATGAAAGGCTCCTTAGAACCTTTGCACTTTTATGATCCATTGGGTACAGAGGAAAATATCATAACTTCTTTTTTGAGATTGAAATAAAACATTTATGTACTGATTTTAATTGTGGTAAAATTCATAACATAGTATTTACCTTCTTAGTCATTTTGAAGGTACAGTTCCTCAAGTTATTGTGCAAGCATTCTCCAGATTTTTCTTTGTGTGTGTGTGTGTGTGTGTGTGTGTGTGTGTGTGTGTTACAGGGGACTGAATCTAGGGGCATTCTACCTCCAAGCTATACCCCAGCCCTTTTATTTTTATTTCGAAAGAGGGTCTAACTAGGTTGAGGAGTCTCACTACTTGCTGGACTGTCCTCAAATCTGTGATCCTCCTGTCTCAGCTTCCCAAATACTTCTAGAATTTTTTCATCTTGTGAAACTGAAACTTTATACCCATTAAACAATAACTCTTTGTTTTTCCTTTATTCCAGTCCTTGGCAACCACCATTCTACTTTTGTTTCTATGACTTCAACTAACTCTAGATACCTAATGTAAGTGTGATCATATAGCATTTGCCATTCTGTGACTGGCTAACTTCACTTAGACAAGGTCTTCAAGGTTCATCCATCAGAAGCATGCAGCAAGATTCCTTTAATTTTTTAAGGTTGAATAATAATCTGTTGTATGAAATGTATTTTGCTTCTCCATTAACCTGTCAATGAGAACTTGGGTTGATTCTAATCCTTGGATATTGTGAATAAGGCTCCTCTGGACACAAGTGTGCATTTTAACATTTTATTTATTTTTATTTTTTATTCTTTTTTGTGGTACTGGGGATTGAACTCAGGGGCGTTATACCTCCAAGGTATACCCCCAACCCTATATTTTATTCTTTATTTTGAAACCGAGTCTCACTAAGTTGCGGAGTGCCTCACTAGGTAGCTGAGGCTGGCCGCGAACCCGGATCCTCCGGTCTCAGCCTCCCGAATGCTGGGATTACAAGCGTGCGCCACCACGCCTGGCTGCATTTTAACATTTTAAATATTTATTTTTACTTTATCCTTTAGAGTCTTGGACAGGTTTTATAATGTACATAGTCATGATAGTACTATGTACATATAATATTGTTTACATATAATGATAGTACATTTATAGTGTGTGTGTGAATAAATAACTATGCATATATCGAGAAAGCTTGCTCAAAAATTTTCTAGATAGAGATGTGTGATTAAAACATTTACATACTTCTGGTTTTCTAAGCACAGCAGATGCCCCATGTGTCGCTCCTCGCTTTTAGCATTTTGACATGTATTGACTCAACTTCCGTGAGTCAAATTTCATCTCTTTATCTTTGGAGCCCATCTACCCAGGGTTCTGACAGCCTGGAGAACAGGGCATTGCCTCAGCTGCATGCTGGTATTAGTCCCCAACCCCCCACATCGTTCTTCTTAGGTTCTAACCTATATCCAATGATTTCTCAGCAGAACTGAGTTCCAGTTGTCCACAGTAGTAACTGACTTGTTACAACCCTGCACTGACCTCTTCCTGTTTCATCCCCTCCCCCATCAGTGCTCCCTGAGACCAAACCCTAAATAAACAGCTGGTCTGCGCCTCCATCTCTCAGTGGCAGCTTCTGAGGGACTCTAAACTGGTATATAAATGAGTGCAAAACTCTCTGAAGTCAGCTGGATGTGGTGGTGCACACTTATCCCAGTAATTGGGAGGCTGAGAGAGAAGGATCACAGACTCACAGCCAGCCTCAGCAACTTAATGAGGCCTTCTGCAATTAGTGAGATACTGTTTTAAAATAAAAAATAAAACAGGGCTGGGGGTATAATTCAGAGGTAGAATGCCCCTGGGTTCAATCTCCAGTACCACACACGAACACAGAAACAAACACACACACAAAACAACTCTGGAAATGACTCAGTCGCAGGGATTAGTGTATAGAGGGTCATGCATAGAAAAGGAGCTGTGGTTCTCAAAGGCAAATTAAGGAGATGCAAAGTGCTCACCAATTTCATCTCCTTACAAAACCAATTCGGCTTCTGTTTCTTAATCAATGATTGTACTGGAAGGGAGGAGAGTTTCATGAGATTTTAGAGTTACAATAGGCAAGAGGACAATTTCCTCAGGTTACAAATGAGGACGCTATGTCCTTGAGAATTTTATCATCTTACCAGATGCCACATAGGTAGTGGTCCAGCATGACCAGGCCCACATCCCAGATCTCTGAACTTTTGTGTGTGTGTGTTTCTTTTTTTTTTTTTTGGTGGGGGTGAGGAGTACTGGAGATAGAACTCAGAGGCATTCTATATCTGAGCTGCACTCCTTCCATTTTTATTTTATTTTATTTTTACTTTGAAACAGGATCTCTTTAAGTTGCTGAGGCTGGTTGCAAACTTGTGATCCTTCTAGCTCAGCCTCCCAAGTGTCTTGACACATACCTGGTTAAATTAATAGATTTCAGCAGACTTTCTGAAAGGGTCAAGTAGTAAAAGTCTTAGACTTGGCAGGCCCCATGGTGTCTGCACAATTTGTCATTATAACATGGACGTAGCCATAGATAAGGAAAAAACACACAAATGAGTATGGCTGTGTTCTAATAAAACTTTATTTCAAAAACAAATGGCCAGCCTGTGGGTTATAGTTTGTCAGTCCCTAGATTGGATTATAGATTAGACAAAGGTCCTTTCTGCTTTTTATCTTTAAGAGAAATATTGTAATTTTTAAGGCTGTCCCTGTAGCTCTTTACTATTTTGAAATAATTTATTTTAAAATAATATGTAGTCAGTTAATAGTGCAACCACTTTGGAAAACAGTATGGAGGATCCTCAGATGCATGGGAGTGAACCTACCATATGACCCAGCAATACCACTTCTGGGTATCTACCCAAAAGAACGGAAACCAAACTATCAGACCAATGCATGTGTATCTATGTTTATAGCTGCACAATTCACAATAGCCAAACTATGGAAGCAGCCAAGATGTCCATCAACAGATGAATGGATTATAAAACTATGGGATATGTACACAATGGAATTTTACTCAGCCATAAAGAAGAACAAAATCATGTTATTTGCAGGGAAATGGATGCAACTGGAAAACATTATGTTAAGTGAGATTAGCCAGTCACAAAGAGTAAGGAAGCGTACGTTCTCCCTAATATGCGGATGCTAGGGAGAAGATGGGGCATAAGAGGGTCTTCAGATGGAAAAAGAGAGACCCTCGATAAACAAAGAAGTTGATTTAACCGAAAGGGATTGACGGGGGAGGGGGGACACCCTAATGTACATCAAGGTTACTCACTAAATTGAGCTTGAGAGGGAGGGAGAGCGAGGGAGTGGGGTGGGAATTTGGGGAAGGGGTCAAATGAGAAATGTGGGCACACATCAATTTGTATCTAAAAAAGATGTTTGCTTACAATGCACGAATAATAAAATAAAATAAAATAAAATAAAATGTATCAGTTAAGTAGTCTTTTTTTCCTTTTCTTTTTGGTACTGGGTACTGAACCCAGGGACATTCTACCTCTGAGCTACACCAGCCATTTTTAGTTTTTATTTGGAAACAGGGTCTCACTAAGTTGCTGAGACTGGCCTCAAATCTGTGATCCTCCTGTCTTAGCCTGGGATTATAGGCATGCAGTATCACACCCAGCGCTTTTCTCTTTCTTTTGCTTTCACTCTTTAATTTCTTCTCACTGTGCTTTCCCCTCAGATAGATCCTCTCTGCTCCTCCTTTCACTCTGCTCATGGAAGAAGTTATTTATTTATTTATACCTCAGTAAACACAGCATTTCACTATGAAGGAAAAACTGTTGGTAAGTACTCCTCCCCAAAGAACAACTCAAGAAATGAGTATTTAGCACTTCATGAGAACATATTTGTGCAAGACAAGGAGCAGAAGGCACACCTCTACCCCAGACTCCTTGTCCATTCCAAGAAAACACAATGAACTAAAGAAAGGAGCAGGAATGATTTTCATGATCTTCAAACTTACTCATTTGTGCTACATGCAATTAATTAGCAATAACCATTTGAGTTCTCAAAGTGTACATTTTCAAGCTGAAAAATTAACCTAGTTTTTTTTACACCAGCAAAAGTATCCAAGAGATTTTGAAAATAAAAAATAAAAGATACATATGGGCATGTTCTTCATTAATAAATGTTGCCTAGCTACTATTAAACGAAGAGAAAGGAATTCCCAAAATATGGGAACTTTGCTCGCACGGCCCTCTGGAGAAACATGACATTAGTGTCAGAATTATTAATACTAAACTCAATGCACCATATTTTCAAATCCTTCCAAAGGAAAACAAACCTGCCTTGGAAACAATGCTTATAATTATAATCATGGATGCTATCAGTTCCTCACAGAGAAAGCTTAAAATAGCAAGTTAAGTACAAATGAATTTTATCATTCCAATTTAGACTCATCCCATTGTGCTGAAATTAATATAGAAAATAATATTGAACACCAAATTGCAAGTAATTAATACTGACAGAATGGAAACTAGAAACTCTCATTTCAGCATTTGGGGGAGAAAGTCCCTTTTGTGTGTGTCATAATCAGTAACTAGAATATTATATCCTTAAAGCCTGGCAGGGCTAATATGCTGGAATAACGTGACAGAAATATGAGGGGGAGACAATAGCAGTTATATGTCTTAGGACCCAGTAAGCTTTCCTTAGCATCTAAGGAAAAATACACTTAAGTGTTTAAGTGTTGAGTTAGGTTCCATAATAGGACAAAGGTTTAATACCCCTGTATTAGGGGTTGGGGGTATAGGTCAGTGATACAGCTCTTGCCAAACACACAAGAAATGAGAGAGAGGGGGGGGGGAAGAAATAAAGAAGGAAGAATTGGGCAAGGTGGTGCATGCCTGTCCCTCCCAGTACTTAGGAGGCTGAGACAGAAGGATCACAGGTTCAAGGCCAGTCTCAGTAACTGAACAAGACCCTGTTTTCAAATATAAACTAAAAGGGGCTGGGATGTAGCTCCGAGGTAGAGTGCCCTGGTTCAATCCCCAGTAACAACAACAAACAAACAAAACAAGCCAGGTGTGGTGGCACATGCCTATAATCCCAGTACTTGGAAGGCTGAGACAGGAGGATCATAGGTTTGAGCACAGCCTCAGCAATGTAGTGAGACTCTTGGCAAACTGTTTCAGAACAAGAAGTAAAAAAGGGCTGGGGTATAGCTCAGAGGTAGAATGTTCCTGTGTTCAATCCCCAGTACCACAGACACCCAAACAAAAAGCAGAGCAAAACAAAACAAAAATGAAAAAGAAAAGCATTCACTTATCAGCCATTCAATACACACTTATTGATCATCCACTGTGTTCCAGCCATCAAGAATAAAGAGGTGAACAAGACAGATAAAATCCCCACCTCCTGGGGGATGGCATTCCAATAGGGGTACACACACAAATCATAGACATAACTTTAGACTATTTTAAGAACCAAGAAGAGACTGAGCAGGGTGTGGTATTTTAGTTGAAATGGACTCAACAGTGGAACAGGCCAGTGTAAGGGTCTTCTAAGTGATAAATTAGGATCCATAACAGGTTAAAAATGAGGACCAAAGTCAGCATGTGCTAAGACTCATAGAAAAAGGGAAAGTCACCAGATGGTGTTAAGCAGGAGAGAGACATGACCTTTTGTACTTTTTCTTCATAAAGGCCTTCTGGTGGTTTTGGGGAGAGTGTATTGGAGAGGGTAAGAGGTGAAGCCAGAAGTTTTCATGGGGTCCAGGAAAGAAGTGATGTGGGCTGGATCCATGATGCAAATGGTGGGAAGAGAGGAGTGGGTGGAGGGTGAATGAAGGGTGACTTGAGTGCTTGGGATGTTGTGTCCATGTGGTGCCATTTGCTGAGGTGTGGGAGACTCAAGTGGGGCCAGGTTGAATGAAGTCAGTGTGACAGCTGGTGAACTTCACATTGTGTTACTCATGGGCTGTGTAAGCCAGGACAAATCGCTAACCTCTCTGATCTTGAGTCTCCTCTTTGTGAGAAGTGGATAAGAAAGTACCCGCTTCATTGATTTAATACACAGATTAAATGTGGTAACGAATGTAAAACTCAAGGCAAGGCAGACAGCAAATATTCAACAAATGTGGATACGAGTACTCCTGCTACTCAGAAGTCAAAAGAGATAGGAGGGATCACATGGTAGGGCCAAAACACCAGAACCAAGGAAGGGAGAAGGGGTAGGAGATGAAATGTAGATCTCACAGCCTGCTAAGCAACAGTCAGTTCTCTATGTGAAGGGAGATGGGTCTGTGGGCCAAACCAAGCACGCAACACATCAAAACTCCCCAACAAAACTGTCATGTAGCATTGGATACCTGTGACTCTTTGTGAGTGATTAATTGAGGTGTCTATGCACTTTGGCCAGGGTCTTATTCAGAGAATGTATTATTTGTTTTTAAGGAGTCTTGTAGGAATCCCAACAATGTACTGACTATGTTAAATGACTTAGTGTCAATCTGATTGCCACAAAGTCACCTACACAGGGACTGGCTCCTTCTCATTGAGTCTTCTAGAATATTCTTGTGTTAATTTTTCATCACTGCATCTAAAATACCTGCCATAAACAACTTAAAGAAGGGAAGGTTTGTTTTGGCTCAAGGTTTTAGCGGTTTCAGTTCATAGCTGGCTGGTGCCATGGCTCTGCCTGAGCTGAGGCAGAGCATCGTGGCTGAAGGGTGTTGTGGAGGAGAGCGTCCCCTCTCAATGCAGCCAGGAAGGAGAGAGAGGGAGGGAGGGAGAGAGGGAGAGAGAGAGAGAAGGGAAGGAGGAGGAGGAGGAGAAGGAGGAAGAGAAGGAAGAAAGCTTCCTTTTTCAGGGTAGCTAGGAAGGGGAGAGAGAGAGAGAGAGAAGAGAGAGAGAGAGAAGAGAGAGAGAGAGAGAGAGAGAGAGAGAGAGAGAGAGAGAGAGAGAGAGAGAAAGAAGAGGAGAAGGAGGAGGAGGGGAGGGGAAGGAGGAAAGCTTCCCCTTTTAGGGCAGCCAGGAAGGAGAGAGAGGGAGGGAGAGAGAAGAGGAGGAGGAAGAAGAGGAGGAGGAGCAGCAGGAGGAGGAGAGAGAGGGGGAGGGGCTGGGGACACCCACGGGCATGCTACCAGCAACCTCCTCCACCACATCCTACCTGCCTACAGTTTCCACCGCCTCCCAGTAATCCATTCAAATAATTAATCAATCAGCAATCAATCAACTCATTAATACATCAATATAACCTCATGATCTAGTCCACTCCCAAAAGCCCCACCTCTGGGCATTGCTTCACTGGGGATTTTGGACATTTTAGATCCAAGCCCAAACAATTCTCTACAAGTTAAAAAGAGAAGACGTGTGTGTACTTGTGTGTGTGTGGAGGTATGGCAAAGAAGAGAAGAAAGGATGGTCCAGTGTCTGTACCAGAATAGTTTCCATGCCTTCAACATTGTAGAAACATAGTTGTTTTTTTTTTTTTTTTTTTTTTTA
Organism: Graphiurus murinus; assembly: GCA_004027655.1. Lineage (NCBI taxonomy): Eukaryota > Metazoa > Chordata > Mammalia > Rodentia > Gliridae > Graphiurus > Graphiurus murinus. Next base: position 144,334 of record PVLC010000205.1, on the reverse strand, counting down.
ATGGGTGTAAGGGATTGAACCCAGGCTATACCCCCAGCCCTTTTTATTTTTTATGTTGAAACAGGGTCTCACTAAGTTACTGAGCCTGGTCTCAAACCTGTTATCCTCCTGTCTTTGCCTTCCAAGTACTGCGATTACAAGCATGTGCCACCATGCCTGACTCAATTCATATTTTTTTGATGGACCAACAAAGACACAATTCATTTTGGCACTATGAATCATCCTTCTACCCTTTTGATTTTGAAGACAGAATCTTGTTGGGAAAGATAATTTTCCTTGCTTTACAAATGGGAAAACTGAGGGGCTGAAAGCTCAAATGATGCATTTTTTTCTTGTGGTGACTCAATGGGAGTCCTTGAACTAGTGTACTCTGAAGAGCTTAGATTGACACTAAACCCCCTATTTTTAAAAAAATTGGCAGTGCCAGAGGTATAAAACACAAGACTTCTCTTTCCATAGCTTAATGAAAACATCTCCCACACACTGTAATACATCTGATTCTCTAGCGGCTCGTGGAGAGGTTCTGTGTGTGCCATATTGACTGGAGATCTGGCCACCAACCAGAGATGACGTGAAGGAACATTGCCAAGAGCCCAGGCTTGGCTTCCTGTGCTTGGTTTCAGGTTTTAATTATCGGGTAGTAATTAAGGGTTCTTTATTTGTGAAAAATAATTTCCTGTAGGTGGAGAAGTTAATCTCATTTCTATGTCAGGGGTTCTCTCTGCTCTGGCCACAGAGAATGGAAAAATTTGCTTTGTCTGTAGCTCCAGACAGTTCAAAAGTAAGGTCAGGAGTCTTAGGAGCCGCCTCTGAGATAAGTAAAGGCTGTGGGCAAGTGATTTATTAAGGATGTGCTCCCAGCAGAAACCAGTTTAAGGAGTCTTGAGGCAAGGCAGGCCAAGCCAAGTGTCATTTCAAGCAAAGTCCTGCAGGGGACGCTGCGGGTTAGTTACGTCTCTGCGTTTTCTCACCTGGGACCAAGTATTCATGCTCCGCAGGGAGTCACAGATTAACAGCTGCCAAAATGGGATGTGAACCCCTAGACATACCCATATCTGTGGGGTCTCCACCTGTGTGGGGCCAAGGGGGTTTCAGCAGTCTTGAGGTGAGCCACCAGAAATGAGCATGCTGGAGGCAAAATCAGATCAAAGCAGGGGAGGGGGCATAGAAAAAATGGTACTGGGGACCAGAGCAGCATCAGCCGCTTCCAAGGGTGCCATATGGAGGTTGATTGCAGGGGTTGTAGGTGGCAGAGAGGGAGTAGTGGGGAATCTGAGGGAAGGGTGTGCTGGCAGAGTCAGGAAGCATGAAGCTTCCACAGAAGGGTCTATAGGTGGTCTCTGCTGGGGCCAGGCTTTGCCTGAACACTTGGAAATATCCAGGTGCATGCCTCAGTTGTAAGAGTGACCTCAGGGGGCACTGGAGACTTGAGCTCCAAAACTATCTGCTCCGATCTGCTGTGTGATCTCTAACAATTCACTGCCCACCCTGAGCCTCGTTTCCTCCTCTGTGGAGTGAGGGATTGAGTGAGAACACCTCCCAAATCCCTTGAGTTGCTACGGCCTTACTATCAGCATGCTGAGGACATCTTCCCCTGGGCTCTGGACATTCATTTCAGCTGTGCAGATTGGGGGAATTGGAAAGAGACGAGAACACTGGTAATGCCTGCAAACCTGCACCTAAAGCGACCTAAAGTGGAGGCAGGTTCAGCTTCGGAAGGCTCTTGAGGGAGGAATGCGGAAGGCACAGGCTCCATGTATCTATTTCCACAGAGACTAAGAAGTTCCTAAGAGTGGACTTTGTACATATGGGCCATCTCAACATCCATACATTTTTTTTTCTCGCTGTGTCTACTGATTTCCTGGACTTTCATGGGAAACAGATTTGTGCTCATCCAGGCTATTACTGGCCTCAGGGCTGGTTAAACCATGTTCTCACTGAGTCTCTTGGGGTGGTGTTGAGAGGCAATGGCTCTCCTTCACCTCTTGTGAGGTTTGAATTTGCAGCTCTCAGCCAGATGGAGGAAAATCACTATTTTTTCTCTCCCTTCCTTCCTTCTTTGTCTCCTTCTTTCCTTTCCTTCCCCTCCCTCCCTTCCTTCCTTCCTTCCTTCCTTCCTTCCTTCCTTCCTTCCTTCCTTCCTTCCTTCCTTCCTTCCTTCCTTCCTTCCTTCCTTCCTTCCTTCCTTCCTTCCTTCCTTCCTTCCTTCGTTTTTTTGTAATACTGGAAATTGAGCCCAGGGGCATTACAACCCTGAGCTATATTCCCAGCTCAGAATAATTTTAAAAAATTATTTTAATTTTTTATTCTGAAACAGGGTCTCACTAGGTTGTCGAGAGTCTTGCTAAGTTGCTGAGGGTGTCCTCAAGCCTGCGATCCTCCTGTCTGGAATGACAGGTGTGCGCCACCAAGCCTGGCTGAAAACACCATTTCCAATGACGATGCCCTGCATTCACTGTCTATGGCTGCTGTCACTTAAATGGGGCAAAAGAACATATACTTGTTTTCTGATGGTCGTGTAGGTCAGGCGTCTGCTATGGGTCTCACTGGGATAAACTCAAGGTACATCAGGACTGTGCTGCTCTATAGCTACTTGAGTGGAAAACCTTGTTAATTCGGGTTGTTGGTATAATTCAGTTCCTGGTGGACTGAGGCCCTGTTTCCCTGATGGCTGTCAGCTGAGGGCCATTTTCAGTTTCCAGGGGCCACCTACATATACCTTGGCTATCTCCATCTTCTAAGCCAGCAATATGAGTTAAGTCCTTCTAAATGCTTTGAATCTCTTCTGCTCCTTCTTCTACTTTCACACCTCTTTCTATCCTGTCTTCTGCTTTCCTTTTTGGCTTTTAAAGAGTGTATGATTCCCACTTTGGGACGTTCCTTATCTTGAGTCAATCTTAAGTCCCCTGCAAAGTGCATTTACATATGACAAATAACCTAACATAGTCCCAGAGTGTAGGGATTTGGATGTGGATATCTTTGGGGCCATCATTCTGCTGACAACACGGCAATTCTGTCATCCTGTCTTCCCGCCTACCCTCGATTTCAGTGGAGTCCTTCTCCTTGGCCTTGAGCCTAAATCTCTCTCTTGACTTTATTTATGTGTCCATTCATTCATTCATTCATTCAGCAGTCATTGTATAATCTGTTGTTTCAAGTCACGTGTTGAAAGAATAGATTATGCAATGACTATTTCCACTGAGGATATGGAAAATAATAAGGCATGGGCTTGGTCCTTATTCAAGAGGGCCACAGATAGTCAGCACACAATGCCTGTGTATTGCTGGCTGCTAAAAGCTCACAGCCCTCTCCTCTTGAAAATTACAAATGAGAGTCACCAAGCCTAGGAAGTTACATCTGAACACTTTAGGAACAGCCAAAGTCACTAAGTGACACAGGGAGGATGAAATGCTGGTTGTCTTCCTTAGGAAGTGAATTTCTCTTGACGTGATTCACGCTCCGGAGGAGTCCCTGTAGGATGAGGCTGAGGCTGGGCTCCAGCTGCTACTACACCCATGCCCTGTCCCGCTTCCCTCCCTCACTTTCTTCTGAGAGCCTCACCCAGTAAAGCCACTTCTTAGGAATTCTCATCTTGGTCTGCTTCTAGGAGATCCAGCTTAGATAGTTAATAATAATAATAATAATAATAATAATAATAATAATAATAATAACAACAACAACCAATGTAACCTCTTTCACTAAAATTCTTCATCTCACTCTGATGTATTGTGGATACATACATACATAGATGCATCTTTGACTTTTGTAGCAGCAAGGAAACATGAAGGTCATTCCCCCAACCCCCTGAGGTCTGTGTGCCTATGTCTAATCAGAATATATTTAGAAGGTGAACTTCAGGACTAAGGCAGAATTTGTTAAACAGCCAGTGGGATAAATACTTAGTATTCTGCAAAACCTGGGACCTGACATACAGAAAGGGAGGCTGTTAGGAAATTTGGTATAATATTTGGTAAAAGGAAAATGGAATGAAAACATAAAACCTTAGAACACCACACACATTAACCCTTTCATTAAATTTCAAGTGTCTGTCTATGAATTCATATGTCCTTAAGGCAGGAGGAGGCTAGAGCTTGAGCTTCGGGCCTGAGCACCTCGGTCTTGCAGTCCTCCGCTAACTTCTAGATACACAATCTTGGGAAAGTTGCTTAATGACATTGAGTGCTAATGGTGGGTGTCAGATGTGTTAGGAGCAGTTCTCAGGGCCTGATACACATTGCTGAAAGTTATCACACTCATCATTAAAGTCAGTGCAATGGGTTGGATGCTAAATGTTCCCCAAAGGTTTATCCCCAAGGTGGCATTATTGGGAAATGGTGGAAACTTTAGAAAGTGGGGCCTAGTGAGATGTCCTTAGATCATTAGGGATGTGTCCTCAAAAGGGATTGTGGGACCCTACCCATCCCCTCTCTTCTCTTTCTTGGCTCGAGATGTGACAGTCACTTCAACAAACATTCCCACCATTCTCATCCACACCATAGGCCAAAACAATGGGGGCCCACTCAATCTTGAAATTGGAACCGCCAAACTGAATTAAATGAGCCTTTTCTCTTTATAAAGTTAGTTGCTTCAGGTATTTTGTGGTAGTAACATAAAGCTAGGTAATACAGCAATTATTATAATTAACCCATTTTTGCAGATAAGAAAATTGAGGCACAGAGATTAACTTGCCCTAGGTCATATAGTCAGCAGTAGGTGGGAGGAGGTTTGAATTCAGAGGATCTGGCTCCAGAGCTCTTAACTCCTACACTAAATTTCTCTGAGCCTCGAGTTATAGCAGAATTTTTATTTATGAAGGAGTCCCATATGGCAATAAGTAAAAAGTACACATATTTTTTGATAAAAGCAAGCATATTAAAAATATAGAAACTGAAGAGTGGTTTTTTTTTATTAACTCAGAGAAAAAGCAAGTCACTTGTTTTAGGCTCAAATATCTATTATAGTTAAGAAGGTTATATTAATTTCCTATTGCTACATAGCAAGTAACTCCCAAATTAGTGGCTTATAATAACATAAATTTATTACCTCAGAATTTCCAGACCTGGGTCAACTGGAGTCTTTGCTCAGCTCACCTGGCAGAAATCAAGCTGTCAGCTGGGCTATCTCATCTAAGGCTCAGGGTCCTCTTAAAATTCACTGGTTGGTGGCAGAATTTAGTGGTTTGAGATTGTGGGATTGATGCCCTCAGCTCCTAGAGAGGCCACCATTTCTCTTACAAATGCTTTTATTGGTGAGATAAATAATAATTGAGGTGGCTCTGTTCACCCCATGCTAGTGCTTCTTCAAAGTCAACAGGTGAGTTTCTTCTGCTTAAAATATTTAAAAAATTTTTTTGTATGCTTAGGGTACCCAGGGACAGTCTTTCTCCAAGCTACACTCCCATTCCTTTTTATTTTGAAACAGGGTCTTGCTAGGTTGCTGAAAGTCTCACTATGTGGCTAAGGCTATTCTCAAACCTGTAATCCTCCTGTCTCAGCATCCCAAGTACTGGGTTTGCAGTTATGTGCCACCATACCTGGCTAAAATCTTTTCGACTTCTTCCTTTTCTGACCTACAGATAATCTTTCAAAAGACTCATAATTTAGGACTACTTAAGAGAATCTTCTCTTTGATTAGCTTAAATTCAACTGATTAGGCACTTCAATTACATTCAAAATAATCCCTTTGACTTTGTTATATATTGTTACCTAATTGTGAGAATGATAGCTCATCACATTTATAGGTCTTTGTCACACTCAAGATGGGAAAATTATAGAGTGTTTATATCAGGAGGTGGGAATCTTAGGGATGAGTTTAGAATTCTGCCTACCACAAAGGTTTTCTCCCCAAGGAAAAATGATTGAGACATTTTATTTTTTATTATTTTTGGGGGGGTTGGTTCAGTTCAATCTATGTATGTATGTATGTATGTATGTATGTATGTATGTATGTTCTGGAGATTGAACCCAGAGGCATTCTACCTCTGAGGTATACCACCAGTCATATTTTTTATTTTTTATTATGATACAAGGTCTAAATTGAGTAGTGCCTCACTAAATTGCTGCTGCTGGCTGCAAACCTGCAGTCCTCCCATCTCAGCCTCCCAAGTACTGGGATTACAAGTGTGTGTCATCGTGCTCAGCTTCAATCTTTATTTTTTATACTTTTATTGGTGCATTATAGTCTCACATCATAATGTAGTTTTCAGTGATAGTGACATACTTGCACACAGCACCTGGTGAATTTCCAAATAGGATCTGGTTAAAATGAAAGTTGCATCTTCATGTTTTATAGACACAACTACAAGTACAGTAGAAAACTCCATGGTTCAAAATTTGATCCTCTTTAATTGAGGCCTACCCATCACTTCTCAGTCTTTGTTGTCACTTTAGAAAATGGACTTGGAAAATTGGCCAGAAATATAAACTCTTGGCAATGACCACACATAGGCTGGGCACTAGTGGCTATACTCACTTGGGCTCCATGGATTGGTAAAAGACACAGGCAGGCCTTTTAGAAGGCCACACTTTGCTATGGATTCAGTCTTCTGTACTTCTGGAGAGGGTACATGGGTTCAGGAATCTGAGCAGACCCACCTCAGACACCCAGATCTGTGGCTTTAAGGAGGTGTAATTGGAAAAAAAGGGAAAAAGTAAAAATGGATATTACCCTAGTAAGTGAGGCATTTTTCACCACAGATTGAGCAAAGAGTTGGAAAATTAATAATTTGTAAGGTCTGTCTGAAGCAAGTCCTAGTCACTTAACAGTTTTTAGTTCTTTGAGATAGAAACCAAAAGAAAAAAAAAACCAGTATAATATTTCATATCTCGAGAACTCAGTAATTACACATTGATAGTGAAGAATCAGGAACAATGACAGTGACAAAAAAGCAATGAACATTATATATAATTTCTTTTGTGGTACTAGGGATTGAACCCAGGGGCATTCTACCTCTGAGCTACACCCCCCAGCCTCATATATATATATGGTCTCTCTAGGTTGCTGAGAGTCTTACTACATGCTGAGGCTGTCCTGGAACCTGCAGTCCTCCTGTCTCAGCCTTCCAAATACTAGGATTAAAGGTGTGCACCACTACGCCAGACATTAAATATTTTTTATATTTGCATAAATGACTTTGTTGTGGCTTATCATGTAATGTAAATATTGCTACACTTTTTCTCAATGGTACTTTAATATGTAAATTGAATAAAATCTTAATAGCTTTATTAGCATCCTTCTATGTATTCATCCACCTATCCATACAATCATAATTTAGTCATTTACTTATAGAAAAAGTCTGTATTAATGGTGTCCCTGGGGAATGAGGCCTCCAGCTGATTCTCTCAAGAGCAAAAGAATTGAAAAACATTATCCTGGTTTTTAAGTCACTGAAATTCAGTCACAGAGAGGAGACGCTGTCAAAGGCCGTTAGGGAACTGGAAATAAGGAAATGATTTTTGTGGCTTTTTAGTCTAGGTTTCTTGGTGGAAAGAAATCTGATGAACATTTCATCACTCATTTGTCCAGTATCATATCTGATCAGTCTTCTGGATAAATTCTGATGCTTTATCCACTGATAATAAGAAGTTGACCCCTAATGTGGTAAGTTATTGCTTGTTTTTAAAATGCGTTTAAGTAGCTTTCTTTCTCTAACTTTTGGGTCTAATTTTCTTGTTCATTCTGCTGCATTTTCAAGTGGGTGGTATTTTATTTCCAAGATTGTACTGAGCACATTACATTGAAATTATATACTTCTATGTAAATTCATGAGGGCAGGGACTGGATCTTTCACATTTTATAATCCTGGTCTCTTGTGCAGTATCTTGCACACAGTAGGACATCTTAAGTGTTGACCATGTTGAACGGAGCAAAACGTGGTCAACTGAACAATTTGGAAAAATCGATTATCCAGATTTTTTTTCTTTGCTTTTGGCTGTACCTCTAACTCTAGTGCCAAACAAGGAGTTTTATTTTATTCAATGAGGTTTTATTTTTTTCCCATTTTTATGCCAAAGTATGTCCCTGTAAAACAGGACAATTTCTCTAGTACATGGATTGCATCAGATGATAGTCATTTGATTGATGGGGTCTATCCAATGATTTTTAAAAAAGTTCTTAGCAAAATTAAAAAATAAAAAATAAAAAGTTCTTAGCAGAATTCAGTCTGGCTTCCTGATGATAAAGTGCACAATTATCTGGTCAACATTTAAAAGTGCACTGAGAAAAGCCACCCTCTCCTTTCAATTAGACACGAAGGTTATTTAAGCCCCAATTTCATATGCAATATTAATATGCTTATTTAAATATTAATAGGTGTAAAAGCCTGGAGCAATGTATGCGATCAATACTTCATGGCCTCTGAGTCATTCTGGGCTGAGAACTGTGCCTGTCTCCACTAGTCTCTCTTTCATCATGGCAGCCACATGCCACCTGGAGTCCAGTGCACACTGCTCAAGGTATTTCCTTCGGGCTCAGCGCTGGCAGCCCTTCAGAGCTCTCCACAGGCCCCTTTTCAGATGCAGTCTCCTGTCAGGATCCATAGAAAGAATGCAAAAGTGCAAGTCTTTAGGGGTGGGCTTTTTATTTTTTTCTCTTATGAGCACTTCTATCGGCAAAATAACAACTCTGGAGCACAAAAATGTTCCAAATTTTGAACTGAACCAGAGGGTTGATATTTTCTTCTCCCATCTGGGAACTTAATTATATATCCACCAACCTGAAGGGCTGTAGATATTATAGAAAAGAAATAGCTTGTGGTTATCTGTATGTGGATTCCCTCCCTTTAGAATCCTATTCTCGCCAGGTCTGTATCCATGGCTTCTCAGAGTCCATGGTCCTCTCTTTCATCAGTGCCATGTACTATGGGGAATGTACTATGTGGAATATGCCTAGGAGATGACTGAGAGCTGGGAATAAGAGGGTTCTGCACGCTATAGTTTCCAGTAATTATTGACGGGGGGTAATTATTACTTAACTCTTGGTTCATCTAAAATGGTACCAATGCCTTCACCAGACCTACCTCAGAGCACCACAGCACGCACAGCAGTCCATACGAGAGAAGTACAAACACTCAAAGTACCATGGCGTTTCTCTCTTGAACCCCCCAGAGACACTGAGTGTGTAACAGCGGAAGACTGCCATTGTTTTCTAAGATGTAAATCACAGTACATGGTGTACAGTTTTTATCTTGGGTTTTAATTTCACAATCATTTCTGAATATAGAAGTTATGGCCAATGACAAAAAAAAATAAAATAAAATGGTACCAATGAGTTAATATTCAATGCAATTTAACAAATATTTATTAAATGCCTGATTAACCCTGTGCCTAAGTATGAAGAGAGTTATAAAATATGTATACAGTACCCACTATCCTACAAAGAGCTTAGGATCTCATTGTGATGTAGTCATACATCACAGGTGAATAGCATCCCTGGATGAATGAATGGTTCAATGAACAAATGAGTGAAGTTCTAAATGACCAGGTTAATCATAAGAATTTTCAGAAATTTTTAAAGAAATCCACATTATAAGGCCTATCCCTAGAGATTTTGATTCAGTAGGTAGAGTAAAGCTAGAAATATATACACATGGTGAGGCTTAGGTTTTCAACTTTATGATGATGGCCCCAAAACAATATGCATTCAGTGGAAATCTTACTTTGAATTTTGAGTTTTGATTTTTCTCCCTTCCCCTCCACTTCATGCCTGCTCTTCTGTAGTATCTCTCAACAGTGATTGACAAGAGTTGTTGGCTGGTGGGTAACCCTAAGGCAGGCTCTACCCACACTGCTTCCCAGAGTTCCTTAGTGAAATGAGGCTCCGGTTGCCCTCGGTGGCAATGAGCTGGATGCCCAGCCCTTCCTTGGTCGCCTCTCTTTTTGTTGTCCTTTCCCTTCTCTCCTTCTGGGGCATCCAGGGACTTCCTCCCAAATGAAGTAGAGTTGTTCCTTAGTATCCAGAATACCCAAATCCATGGATGCTCAAGTCCCTTATAAATTGATATAGTATTTGCATAGAACCTAGCCACATCCTCTCATATACTTTGCCGTTTCTAGATTGCTTATAATACCTAATACAATGTAAGTGCTTTGTGAATAGCTGTTAAACTACATTGCTTATGGAATAATGACAAGAAAAAGAAGTCTGCACATGTTCAGGAACCTATGGATATAGGGAACTGATGGTACTCACTTTAAAATACTTGTCTTGTGGTCTTGCCTCTGAGAAAATCCCAGTCTGCATTGAGGAGACTCTCCTTGGGTTAATTAGACACACCAGCCATTTCTTTACCCGAGTAGCTTTAGCAAAGCAGGCCTTTGAAACGAAGCTGGAGATGTGCTGCCCCTTCACTCCTAGTCTCTGAAAGCTGCCTCCCCGCCACACTTAATGTGTTCTTGACCTGCCTTCCACTCCATAGACTTAGCAAAACACCTAGGCTTGCACTAGCACCATGCACACAAACCTGCAAACATCATTGGATGGGGAGCAGCACATGGTACAGAGATGAACAACCTCCCTGTCTGCCTCTCTGAGGTCTCCAGCATCTCAGTCATCTCTCTCCCTCTGAGCTTGCACCTAGCAGGCTCAACACATAGCACAACACCAAGCTAGAGAAAGGGAGCTCTTCTCAACTTGGTCTAAAACAGTCTCATTTCATGTAATTACTATTGGGGTGGAAAAAGGAGAATTTTAATTATTTGGAGTGGTGAGCATTGACCAGTGGGACTGGACACCTCAGATTAAATTCAATTATAGAACAATAGAGTCATAATAAAAGTGGCTGCTCTTCTCCTTGGCTCCTAACATTCTGCAGGCTCAAAGTAGATTTCTTGAATTAAATTAACACTAATGACTTACAGTTTGTGTTGATTTGCAGTTTTCAAAGTATTTTAATTCTCATTTGAATGGAAAGAACACAGAACACTCTTATTCCTCTCTTTTAGTATATGGAATAACCAAGCTTTGAAAAAGAATTCTGCTTTGGGAACCATTTGGCCTGGTTTGATTATAAAGAAATTTTTTGAAATGTAGTGCCCAAGTGGCATTCTGCCTAAGAGGGTAAAAAACACAGATGAATTAAAAAAATGAAGAAATTTTTCTGAAGAGCCTTGGATAGAATTTTTCCTTCTCATTGAAAATAAATCAGAAACAAGAGGAGTTTTCCCCCCACAACACAGAAGATTTCTGCTTATTTTAACCTTTAAGAGATTTTCAAGGCATCCTCTCTGTGGCAGATGTGGCTACATAGCCCTTTGGCCCAACACCCTCACGTCCCTGGTGAGCTCCTGCTGCCTCTCTCTGTGTTTTTCTGCCAAGAGCCCTTCCTCAGGCAGCAGGAGGCAGGAAGTGCTCCGTTATGGCCAGCCCTCCATGATTGATGGAGCTGATGTATAAATCCCCCGGCTTCCCAGGGCACCCTGTACCAGGTGAGATCACCCTGACATATCCTCCGCCATCCCCCAGAATCCCCTAGTGGGGTTGAGTTCCAGCTGTCCTCAGTGGTGACTTGTTTGGTAACACATTGTTCACTGGTGGCCTTCCCTTCTCTTTTGCAGTCCCCTCGTTTCTACTTCTGCTTCCTGGGATTACTTCCAAATAAGCCACTTTTGCTCAAACCCTTGTCTCAGGGTCCACTTCTGGGGAAACCCAAACAAAGACCTCCCTAAAGTACCTTTCCCTAGCAGGGCTCTGGGCTAACTCATCACATTGAAGCCATTAAGCCACTTAACAAGGTGTGACGCTGCCTGGTAATCCTCTGCTCACGCAGTTTTCAGCCTATCAGTGTCCACTGATTTTTATTGCTCTCCTGGGCTGATCTGCTCCACTGCCATCCTCATTCTGTTAATGATAGTGTAAAATTTTTAATTAAAAACAAAGAAGATAAATGTGGTTAGTAGCTTCACTCTCAACTCTACACAAGGCAAGAGAGACACTGTGACTGGTAAAAGCCAGTCAATTTGGGCTCTCTGCTGAGGAATTAAGAATAAATTGGGCCAAGCATTAAGGCACAAGCCTATAATCCCAGTACTTGGGAGACTGAGACAGGAGGATTGTAGGTTCCAGGCTGGGCTCAGAAACTTAGTGAGACCCTGTTTCCAAACAAAAAATAAAATAGATCTGGGGGTATAGGTCAGGAGTAGAATGCCCCTGGTGAGTTCAATCCCCCAGTAACACACACACACACACACACACACACACACACACACACACACACCAAACACACACGATATTTGGATGTTCACTTTGATCACCCATTCCAAAGAGACAGGAAGTTTTCACAGCTATGTGTAAATGTATTCACATTCTTTGTAAGTTCCAAGTGCTTGATAAATGTTGATCTTGCTCTGGATGGGAATCATTGAGATGTGTATTTTTACACAGAAATCCCATTTTCTATGCAAGTTTTAGATCTTATCTAAATTTAGATTAGTGTAGATATCATTTCTTCAACAAGTTCCCTGCCAAGGGGCCATCAACTCCCCTCTTGGACATTTTCAGATAGTTACTTTTATTTATTTACTAACCTTAATCATTAGACAGTTCTCCCTTTAACTGAACTAAAATTTCCCTTCTGCAGGCATTACCCATTGGCAGAAACTTTCTTGGGAGACATTATTGAGCAAGTAGAATACCTCACCCCACAGGAGAACTTAAACATATTTAGCATGTCTCTAAAGTTTTCTTTTTCTTTTTTTCAGAACAAACTTTTTCAGTTCTTTCAGCTCTTCTTAGCAGCTTATGGAGTCCCTCTATGATGTGTGTCAGTCTGTCGTGTTCCCTAGCAGAGTGAGACACCCATTAGAAACACCATAATTGTTCAACAATTGGGGATTGGAATGTTTAAGTAAACTATGCTGTGAGATATGATGCTACATAACCTTTAAAATCACGTTTTAAAAAATATTTAATAGTACCAAAATGCCGTGACATATCAAGTGCATGGAGGAATACTATATATGTGATAGGAGTCCAATTTCATTAAAATACACACAGAGAAATGAAAATTTGAGATATTAAGCATGGTAGTATTATGGCTAGTATCAAATCTGTTTTATGCTTTTCCAAATTTTCTACAGAGAAGATGATTGATTTTAATCAGAAAATTGCTTTTTGGGAAAAGAAATGAAGAAAAAAGAGCTAGTACTCAGAGCCCATAGAGCTCTCCACATATATTTCTGATATTATTAATCCAAGGGGCACCAGTACTTCTCAATCCGGGGGCTTCCTTTCCTGATACCAAATGAGGGCTTTTGGCCAATAGTCATTCTGTCTACTAGCATTGCAGTAGACAATTGCAGAGCCCCGGGAGAGTTCCTCAGGTGAGTTAGCATCCTGTCATCTATCTATCTATCTATCTATCTATCTATCTATCTATCTATCTATCTATCTATCTCCTATCATCATCATTATCTATCAACCTATCTATCTATCATCATCATCATCATCAAACATCTATTTAATTTATTTTGTTGTACTGGGGATTGAAATCAGGGGCATTCTGCCTCTGAGCTACACCCCTAGTCTTACTTTACTTTTTTTATTTTGAAATAGGATCTCATTAGGTTAATCAGAGTCTCATTACATTGCTGAGGCTATCCTCAAATCTGTGAGTCTCCTGTCTTAGCCTCTCAAGTACTGTTATTATAGGTGTGTGTCACCATGCCTAACTTAGCATCTTTTTTAGCTGGCAACTGGAGTTGAGAGCAGACTTCCAAGAAGTCCCTGGGTTGGGCACAGAGAAGGGGAGGGCATGGAGGTCAGGCACAGTATCCTTGGCCTTCGTGGGACTGGACTGGATTAGATGTGGTGTCAGGAGGTTCTGCATGATCAGGTTATAAAGCCCAACAAGCAGTCACCCCATCTTGGGGTCCTCTGAGTTTCAAGACAGAGCAATGCTGCTTTGGGAAAGTAAGCAGAACACTATGTAGCTGCTCTGAGAGGTGCTGGTTCCTGGAGATGGAGGGAAACCTGGCCCCTGACAGTGTAGGGCAGCCCTCTGAGGCTGGCATGCAGGTCAGTATCCCTGCCATGTCTCTGTGAGAAAGGCTTTGGGATATCAGAGAGTTGGGGAAATTGCAGCACATGTGTTTCTCAACATCCCTTCAGAGACATCTCCAAGGCCCTGCATTTATGAATGAGGCAGAGAAAGGGAGAGATACTAGGAGAGTTAGCCAAGGTCAGGAGGAGGCAAAGAAAGACTGTGTTGGGGCAATTTCTTTAAGAAAGTGAGCAGAGCCAGGCATGATGGTGTAATCCCAGTACTTGGGAGGCTGAGGCAGGAGGATTGCAGGTTTGAGGACAGCCTCAGCAAGAAGGAAGACTCTCAGCAACCTAGTAAGACCCTGTTTAAAAATAAAAAATAAAATAAGGGCTGGAAATGTAGCTTGCAGGTAGAATGCCCCTGGGTTCAAACCCAATACCACAAAAAAAAAAAAAAAAAGGAAAGAAAGTGAGCAAACAGTCTAGCAGCTGTAGTGCACATTCCACATGTGTTAGCAGTGGGGCAGACACACAGGAGGTCAGGGAGGAGAAGGTGTCACCCACAGGGCTGCTGAAGCAGATGCTGCAATTCACAGGTAGTTCCTCTCATCATCTCTATGGGAGTTGGTTATCCTCACTGGGAATATAGCTTTGGTTAACTTTTATCATTTCTCACCAGGGCCATAATGGTTGGACTGCACCAATGATCCATTTCACATTTTTTAATATTAAAAAAGATCTCAGCTAGATTTTCATGTTTCTAGATTTATAAGACTCATGCAGTAAATATTAAAACATTGTTGGCCTGTTTACCCACACATGGTACACCAAACACATGGAAAATCCCTACTTTTTTTTTTTTTTTTGCAATATAGACACACATCCAGGGTAAAGGACCCAGAACACTGACCCCCAACACTTTCTCCTTGTTAACCATTCTTTCTCCTACTTAAACTCTTACAACCATAAATAGAAGTCTCTTTAGCTACTATTATGGTATCTGGAGTCTATAAAGGAAGCATAGCTTAGTAGTAGCTGGGATAATTTTGTGAACACACCACCAATGTGTGAGTATTGTTCTCTCTGGGGTTAAAATGAAGTGATGGATTATGTTTAAAGAGCATGTACATTTTATCAGAAAAGCAGTGTGTGACTTGCTGGGTCAAAATTAGAGCGAGTGTGTACTGCAGTTCTCTGGGAACACTTCCTGTTTGTCCAGGCTTCCTAAGTGTGATGCTGTGTCGTGGGAGATGTCAGTGCGAAATGGTCAGGAACAACAAAAAAGAGTAAATAAGATGAATGTTCTTATTTTCACTGTTGCAATGTGAGTTGCTGCGGTTTTTGGCTTTCTGCTCTGCTTTTGTCTAGCCAGAACCCAAATGGCTCTTTGCCACCTTCGACCCGGCATTGTCGGTCAGTTGAAGCCCTGCCAAGTCTCTCTCTTCTCTGTCCCTCCTTGTACCTGTTTTCTTAGCACTCTGTTCTTTCCAACTTCAGATTCTTTCTTTTCTTGTCACGGAGCCACCATCTCTGCCTGCTGCCAGGCCCTGTGTCCTGTCCTTTGCTGGATCTGTTGCTCTAACAGGATGGGCTGTTGTACTGTATGTGTGTGTGGGTGGGGAGGGGCGTGCGTGCATGGGTGCGTAAGCCCCTTTGTACTGACATTTATTAAAAACATTTATTGTGCACATACTTGAATGTGTTCATGGGTTCTACATCCATGCATGAGTGTCTGTGAGTGCATGTATGTGTGTGCATTTTTACAAGTGTGTTCCTGTGTGCATGTGTTTGTTCATGCATGCTCCTGTGTAAGCATGAATGTACACTTGAGGGTGTTCCTATTAACCAGGGGCACCCAAACTCTTAAAAGCACGTTTTTCCCCCCTGCCAAAGCCAGCCTGTACTTACATAGTTGGAGGCCAGGTCCGGGTGGAGATAGTCAATCCCTAGGAAAAGACAACAACACAGGAACGGAGGGTTAATACCTGCCGCCACATCCCCAGAGAGCTGCTCTAGCAAGTGCCTTCCTTTGGGGCTGGTGCCTGGAGACTTGCCACAGGGGCAGGGAGTGGGCGCCTTCTGTGTGAAGGCCAGCAGAGGTCCTGCTCAGCGGAGAGGCAGCCGCACCCAGACACATTTCAGGGACATGAAGCCAGTTAGAACCTGGGCCCAAGGATAATGTTTCTGAATAAATGTCAGTATGAAGGAGCTTAGTGGCTGTGAGATGGATGACTTGCCAAGGCAGCAATCTAAAGGAGATTTATAGAAATCCTGACATTTCTAAAGCACCAACTGGCATTTCTTCTGAAACGAGACTGGCCCTAGGGAGGAAGAGTGATGATTATTAACAGGGCAGGGGCAGCAATGGATCAGGAGAGCATCCTCCGGCGTGGAAACAAGAAGAGGAGTGTGGCTTCGTGAGAAACGCTTAGGAAGGTGAAGGGTTTCCAGCTAATGGTTGGCTGCTGACACTTGTCCCTGGAACATGGCTTTCAAGCAAGCCTGAGCCTTCAATTCTCTCCACAGGAGTCCTGTGCTTTTTCTTCAATCAAGTCTGTCTTGTCCAGGCATCATTCAAGAGCAGAATCATGGTCTGTCAGCACTGCTGAGTTCCATCCAACACTTGGAACTCAGACACCATGATAGAACAGCGTGGGCAATTGAAATTCTCTCATGCAGGTCTGCAGAGCCATGGAATCATTTTACAGTCTCACCTGAGCAGCCAGCTCTCTGAGATACAGAGAAACAGGTAGCTCAGGAGGCTGAGACAGGAGGATTGCAAGTTTGAGGCCAGCCTGGACAACTTAGTGAGACCTTGTATCAAAATAAAAAAATAAAAAAAGCTGGGGACATGGCTCAGTAGTAGAGCACCCCTGGGTTCAGTACCCACTACTGAAAGATAAAGAGAGAGGGAGGGAGGGAGGAAGGGGGAGAGAGAGAGAGAGAGAGAGAGAGAGAGAGAGAGAGAGAGAGAGAGAGAGAGAAAAGAGGAGAGGAGAGGAGAGGAGAGGAGAGAGAATGAGAATACACATGCTCATGTTCTGGTGACTGCCAAACATAGTAGCCATGGAGTAGGTATTTGGAGTCAAAGACCAGAGTTGGACTTCCAGCCACCCCAGCAACTGGCAGCAGGACTTCAGGCAAGTTGCCTGGCCTCACTTGCTTCCTTCCCTCCTTCTTAATGGCAGGAGGTGAGAACAGGCAGGGGTTAAAGAAATGAATGCATGTGGTATGCTTGGCCCAGCAGCTGGCATTAGCAACTACCTTGGGATCCAGTTCTCGAGAGCTGTAAACATCTTTAAGTGCACACAGCGCTAGCTTCTTCACTGTGTACACGCTAATGCTGGGCTACCATTATAGCTTTGCCCTGCAAAACAGAACTTGTCTTAGGATCCTTCCTTCCTTCCTTCCTTCCTTCCTTCCTTCCTTCCTTCCTTCCTTCCTTCCTTCCTTCCTTCCTTCCTTCCTTCCTTCCTTCCTTCCT
>PVLC010000205.1:0-126773 GCA_004027655.1 Graphiurus murinus | reverse complement strand
CTAAGTTGCTGAGGCTGGCTTTCTTCCTGTATCAGCCTCCCAAGTATTGGGATTACAGGTGTGTGTCACCACAGTGGGATAGGATACACATTTCTAAGATAAAGTTTTCTTTAATTTTCTTCTGGTTATACAAATAATTTCTGGACTAGGAGCCAGTGAACAATAGCACACGAGCATATAGCCAGTCACTTGGTTCTCATATTCATGACGTCTTCTCCCTCCACTCCCCTCCCAAGCTCTGCATGAGGACAGGGGGCAGATGACTAAGGACTCATGGTTTTAAATGAAGTCAAACCTTGCTCTGGACCCTAAATCAAAGATGGCCAACTTAGGTTGCAGGGTGGGGCAGGGGTGAGCCCAGCTTTGAGGTCAACACACTGGGTTCCATTCAAAGACCAGACCCTGTAATATGGGTGTGGCTTTGGCCAAGTGACACCATCTCTCTCTGAGCTTTGGTTTCCTCATCTTTGAAATGGGACTGTTACTTACCTTGATGGTGTTTAGCTTGTAGCAAACAATGTTACTTTTTTTTTGTGGTACTGGGGATTGAACTGGGGGTGTTCTACCTCTAAGTTATACCCCCAGCCCTATTTTATTTTTATTTTGAAACACTACAGTCTCACTACTGAGGCTGTCCTTGAACCTGCAATCCTTCTCTCTCAGCTTTCCAAGTACTGGTATTATAGGCATGTGCCACCATTCTCGTCTACATTTTTTATTACCATCTTTAGTACACGCCATCTACCACGTCACTAGAGGAACACAGATTATGCAGAAGAGCAAAAACATTTTTTTTTGTGGTACTGAGATTGAACCCAGGGGCATTCTACCTCTGAACTACACCCCCAGCCCTATTTTTTTTTTTATTCTTTATTTTGAAACAGGGTCTCACTAAGTTGCAGAGGGCCTCACTAAGTAGCTGAGGCTGGCTGTGAACCCAGATTCTCTGGTCTCAGCCTCCCAATTACTGGGATTACAAGCGTGTGCCACCACGCCTGGCTTAGCAAAAACATTTTTTAAAACTTACTTGGTTTTAGAATGTTGTGTTGAAATTAAATTGCATATATTTGTTGAAATTGGTTAATGTTGTTGAGCATAAATTCTTATAACATATAGGCAAGCTAAAAAAGGAGATACACATATAAGTAAACACACAGAATATGCGTTTTTTTTCTCTGAAACTCAATTTTTAAAACATGACTCCATGTTCCCCTCCTCCTTTCTCTCTCTCTCTCTCTCTCTCTCTCTCTCTCTCTCTCTCTCTTTTGTGGTATTGGGGATTGAATCCAGGGACATTCCATCTCCAATCTATACTCCCAATCATATATATATATATTTTTTTTTCTTTTTTTTGAGGCACTGGGGATTTAACTCAGGGGCATTCTACCTCCGAGCTACACCCCAGCCCTATTTTTTATTCTTTATTTTGAAACAGGGTCTCACTAAGTTGTGGAGTGCCTCACTAGGTAGCTGAGGCTGGCTGTGAACCTGGATCCTCCTGTCTCAGCCTCCCAAATGCTGGGATTACAAGCGTGCGCCACCACGCCCGGCTTATATTTTGTTTTTTATTTTGAAAGAAGGTCTCTCTAAATTGCAGATGGCCTCACTAAGTTGTTGAGGCTGGCCCTGCAATCCTCCTGTTTCAGCCTCCCAAATACTGGGGCTAAAGATATGTGCCACTATGTCCAGCAGCTCCATGTTCTAAAAGTGCAATTTGTTTAGTAGAAAATAGCCTGAGAATTAGTAGTCTCTTCTCTGTGAAGAGAAAATATTGGAGCAAGGAAATAATTTGAGACTAGAAGGAAATTAGAATTAAAGCAAGATAAATTTAGCCCAATTAAAGTAAAAGATCTTTCACTAGGTTATAGGGAAGAAAAAGTGTTAAGTTAGAATAGAGACTTTGGTCTGAGACAGAAAATACAGAACTGCAGATGATAGACATGATTCAGAAAAAGTAATAATGAACTACAGAATGAAAACAATAACCTGATAATTAGATAGTATTCTAATTCTCTTGCATATATGATTATCATCTGAGGTGGAATATACTGAACACATATTTTTAGCCAGCTTATTTTTCATCCTTACATTATTAATGTATTTTTATCTTTCATTTTTTTGTTTGTTTCTCAACAATGAATGTCAGGTGTGGTTTGATTTTACAGGTTCACAGGTGGAGAGAAATTTGCCTCATATCTGATTTAGCTTATATATAGATGAGTATCTGGGCTTTAGATTTTTAAGTTGGTATTGGAGCAAGTTAAGGCTTGTGAGGGTATTGGAATAGAATGAATGCATTCTGATGTAAGAAGGACATGAATGTTTGGGGCCTGGGTGGAGTGCTATGATTTGTGTTTTTTGTCCTTACAAAATTCATGTTGAAACTTAATTCCCAATGCAGTAGCAATATGAGGTAAAATCATTGGAAGGTGATTAAATCCTGAGCGCCCTGCTCTCATAAATGGATGGATGGCTTATAAAAGGGCCTGAAGGAGCAAGTTCTTTCCTTTTGTTGCCCCTTCTCTCAAGTGAGAATGTGCTGTTGATTCCCTTTGGAGGATGTCATAAGGCGCCATCCTGGAGGCAGAAAATGTGCCCTCATCAGACACTGAATCTGCTGGCGCCTCTATCCTAGACTTCCTTCACAGCCTCCAGAACTGTAAGAGATCAATTTTTACTATTTAGAACTGACCCGGTTTTAGGTTTCTTGTTATAGTCATAGGAACAGACTGAGACAGGCACATTGCAAACATCTATAACCATTTTCCTTGGAGTCTTGTAAATGCAGGCTAGAACTGATAGTCACTCATATGAGAGACATCTCAAAGTCAAGTTAGAGGAAAATACAACATGTGGGTACTCTGTGTAGTCTCAGTGGAGCTCCAGTGGCCGCCAGCATCAACCACCAGCCATGGAAGTATGCTACCTTGAATGCCCAGTCCAACTGAGCCTTCAAATGACTGCAGCCCAGCTAACATCTGACATTAACCTCATGTGAAAAATGCCCAGCTAGCCAGCCAGGTGTTCCCCAAATTCCTGTGCCACAAGCAGAAATAGTTATTTTAAGCTGCTAAGTGTTGGGGGCCATCTGTTATGTAGCAATAGTAACCAGAACAGTCACCTTGCTGGGCCTTCATATTGCTTTCTTAAGTAATGGAGAGTTTTAAACATCTTGGAAGGTTCTGGGTCTTTAAGCCTTGAGACTGTCTGGTCCTTAAGTTTAAATGTTCACTCACATTGAGTCACAAAGTCCTGCCAGATAGGTAGAATGAAGAGGTGGGTTTTAAGCACCAGAGATGGTGGTTAGAATTGTGAGGTGATAGGGAGTTTCTTGCCTCCCTAAACTTTAGTTTATTCATATGTAAGATGGAGATAAAAACAGTACTAACCCTAGAGAATCATAATGGCTGTGTTTTCAAAGTGCCTACGCAGTGTCTAGCACTACTGGGCATGTTGGTTGTTTTATTGTTAGTTTTATTATTACTTCAGCTTGAAGCTTCTGGCCCTGCCTCACTGGCCTTTGATCTTACTTCCTTGCCTCTATCTCATAATGACTAAAGGCCTTGATCAATACCTTCCCTGACTGCCTTTAACCTCAAGAGCCAGTCACTTGCCCTAAATTGTGCCTGGGCTAGGTGACATTTGTCTATTCTTGTGTCTCTTAATAGTTACATCCCATTTTCCAGGTCATGTTTCCAACACTAAAGAAACTCATTATAATAAAAGGGACAGAGGTGTCATCTTTAAGCAGGGTCCATGCCTGGATGCCCTGTAGATCCTTATGAAATGTTTTTTGTCCCTTTGGGCAACAGTTAACCATGGGGGCTGTCCCAGGGATGTGTAATGACATTGCATTGTGTCCAAATGAAAACTGAAAACAGTTACTGAGCATTTATCATGTCACTAGATCGGGCAGAGGGGGTGATGGCCAAGTTCTGAGTTGGGTGACCAGAGAGGGATTGACAGGTATTAAAATTGGGCTGTGCACAAATTGAATCTTCCACATGCAGACAAGTAAACATTTTCTATACAGGTCTAAACATATACCTGATGTTTATAAAATATTGCAACACTTTTTGTCCTTAGGCATTGGGGTCAGCATTTGTGTCAGTCTTTCACCTTATTTTGGAATTTTTTTTTGCTGAGAGACTATCTAGGAAGTGATATGCTATTCACATGGGCAGGTAGTTAAAAAAGAAAATTTAGCACTGGTGTTTCTAGTCTTCCCACTTCTGGGTTATGCCAGAGATGCCTAATTACATAGTGAGAGGCTGCTTAGTGCCTGGGCTCATCCTTGTTACACGGGAGGCTGTTCTTGTCCCAAATGTGCTCATCTTGTGTTTTGACAATGGATTTAGAATTGTTCTCTCCTTGAGCTAGCACACTTAATAAGCATGCAGTGAGTTAGAGATGGCCACAGATCCACTGTCTCTCTCTGAATCTGGAGGCAGAGACTATTTCCCCTCCTCTGGAATCTGTACTGGTCCTGCATCCATCCACTAAGCAGAAGTGGCCATGTGATGCTTGTCCACTCTGGGCCCAGCCTTTTTGAGGACTAGTAGCTTTCTGTTCTTTCTTGGAACATTTGCTCTTGGGGGTCCTGAGCCACCAAAAAGAAATCCAGCTACTTTGCTGGGGATCCTTTGTGAAGAGGTGGAGGCCCCAAGAGACTACATGGAGAAGGAGGGAGGCTGAGCTATCTGAACATCCCAGCTGAATCTCTAGTAGACCCAGCCCCAGCTGTCTTCTGACTTCAGCTATGTGAGACTTCAGTGAAACCTTAGCAGACTGGCCCAGCATGACCCTGTCCAGCTGTGAAATATAATAACATGTTTAAAAAGTCGCTCAATTTGGGGGTTATTTGTTGTGTAGCAGTAGAAGTCAGGAATTTTAATGGGTGAGGGCAAGCAGAGTGTTCATCTTTTGGGGATCCCAAAGACTACTAGTCTTCAGAAGAAATAAGGTCAATCAAGAAATTATGCTGGGATTTTCTGGAGGGCTTGGCCTCTCAGTGTGCAATAGGGTCAGGAGCCACTGTCTCCTCCACTCTCTTTGGAAGGGAAGGTGTGTCAGACAGCTGAAAAATTGTGAAACGGGCATCTATGGTGCTGTTACCAGTTTAATGAAAACTGTGTGCATATACATCACACAGTGCTACTTTTAGGATGGTTTCTCTGATCCCAAGCAGAAAAAACTCAGTAGATACACTGTTCAAATTGGCCGTTACAACATACAACATACCACCCAAATCTATTTCTTCCAAACCTAGGCCTCTTTTTCTTGGGTGAGCTGTCCTTGACTGAAGAGAAAACACTCAGCCCCTGACATCTGTCCACATACACCCTTATACAGAGCTCCTTCTTCTTGTGAGAGCCCTCAGCCACTGGAGAACGCTTTTACATCAATTTCAAAACATCTCACATGTCAGAGAACACTGAGGTATTGTTTTTGTGTTGGTATTTAACGAGCCCATACAAAGACAACACCGATTTTAAGCACATTGGCTTCCCTTGTTCTCCCTACCAATTCTGCTTCGAAGGCTTGCTTTAGTCAACACAATATTCTCTGAGGATCTTTAGGAAGGGAAGGCTGCATTGCTGCATCTCTGTGTAGCCTTTGGATGTAATGAGACCCATAATGCACAGAGGAGCTTTTTCCTAGGGGTTCAGTGGGCTGAGGAAGAGAAGTGCCTCTCTGAGGACATGGCAACCGGGTGGTGATTCTACAAGGGAAAGCCACAATTTCATCAGATTTTCATACCATAAAAATGATGAAAGTTTTTTTTTTTTTTCGGTACTGGGGATTGAACTCAGGGGCAGTCTACCTCCGAGCTATATTCCCCAGCCCTATTTTTATTCTTTATTTTTATTTTGAAACAAGGTCTCACTAAGTTGCAGAGTGCCTCACTAGGTAGCTGAGGCTGGCCACGAACCCGGATCCTCTGGTCTCAGCCTCCCAAATGCTGAGATTACAAGTGTGCACCACCACACCCGACTATGTTGAAAGTTTTTGAACTATAAAAACTAAAGCTCTGGCAGACATACAGGATAGAATAAGAGATGGAGGTTATTTGTAATAAAAGGGTATGAAAGGCTAATTTACAAGGGCTTATTCTGAAGGAAGCACTAAAGTAAAAATTTTCCCCAAATCTGGAACATACTATTCTGGATTGAGAGCCACATTGTCTAATATAATTTTTGTAATGATGGAAATGCAGTTGAACTACATTTCAGCAGCCAAAATAGCCTATGTGGCTAGCAAGAACTTGATACGATGGGCTGGGGTGAAGCTCAGCGGTAGAACGCTGGCCTAGCACGTGCTGGGCGCATGGGATTGACACCCAACACCGCAACTCAACCCAATGCGACCCAAAACAAAACAAATGATCACCCCCCCCAAGCCTCCACAAAACTTGAAGCTAGTGTGATTAAAAAATTAAAATTTACTTTCATTTAGCTTTAATGAACTAATTTTTCAATTTAAGTAGCCACATATTATCTACTACTTTGGATAGTGTGAATCTAGAAAAATAAATAATAAATATAAATAGGTTTAGAAGATATTTTAAGGTGAGGTATAAGCAGTGGCCCAATAAAAAATTAAGGCTAAATGACAAGCAGCTATCATTTGCTTGTTTAGTCTCTTATTTATTAATTCAAAATAATATTTGTTAAGGAGGTCATCAAGTTTAATGACCACTGATTTGGAGGCGGGTGAAGATTTGGTCACAGTGTAGTGGGGGTATCAGGTCCACCCTCAGAGATGCTAATTCCGTCTCTGATTAGTATCTCCAAATCAGTGAATCCTTCATATTCTGAAGGCATGCAAAGACACACTTGCTTCCAAATGACATACAAGCTTAAAAATACTCACCGTCATCCATTATGCCAATGGTCACGCCTTTCCCTGTGTAACCCAGCTCCCAGGCTTCTGCCACGTTCAAGTCAAGTCCAGGAGTGCCGTCAGCCTGCCCGGTGTTGATCTGTACCAGATCAAAGCAAAGAATCTTGCTAGCTTGGTGTTGTAAAGCACGCATGTAAACTTTGGCTTGACATTCTCTGCAGCCAGATGCTCCAGGGCCAGTACGAAGGCCACATCTTTCTTTTTTTTTTTTTTTTTTGCGGTACTAGGGATTGGACTCAGGGGCATTCTACCTCCGAGCTATACCCCCAGCCCTATATTTTATTCTTTATTTTGAAACCGAGTCTCACTAAGTTACGGAGTGCCTCACTAGGTAGCTGAGGCTGGCCGCGAACCTGGATCCTCCGGTCTCAGCCTCCCGAATGCTGGGATTACAAGCGTGCGCCACCATGCCCGGCTAAAGGCCACATCTTTCATGAAACAGTATTTTGGGTGTTCTCCTGCATCTCTTACAGCTTCCTTCTCTGTTTTTCTCATATAAACAATTGATGTTTTCTGTTTTATGCAAATATACAAATGCTGTTTAAATTCCCTCATCAACAATAACTAGATTTCTGTCTTTAAACTCATTCTCTATGAAAATCTTGGAGTTTCCATTGCAAGAAACCCTCTCTGTGAAAAAATTAAGCATTTACCTTACTCTCAAACCTCACGTTTTGAATGTAGCACACATTGTCTTGGATTATTCTTATTTGGATATAATTTCCTCACTAAATAACAATATCCTATTTATCTTTGAAATTTTAATACCACCATACCAAGTCTTGCTCAAAAAGAAGGAGAAACCTTAGATGAGCAAAGAAGGTGACTTAACTGAAGGTGATGGGGGGAAATACCCTAATGCACATGATGGACTTTCACAAACATATCAAAGTCAATCACTAAACTGAACTTGAGAAGGAGGGAGAGTGAGGGAGTGGGGTGGGAATTGGGGAAGGGTTAAATGAGATATGTGTGCAGGTATGCCTTTATCAGCTTGTACCTAATAAAGATGTATGATTACAATGCACCAATAAAAAAGATAAATTAAAAAAATTGTTGAACTGAATTAAAGATAGGGGGATTACCTTTAATGAATGCTCTAATACAGATATATGGATCATCAGGAACTATAGGTGAGCCCCAAAATACTTGCTTCATAGACAGACTGTGTTTCAGGGCCTCAACTTCTGTGTCCACTAAGCCTCATGGAATTGATTTCCTGCCATTTTTTAAGGAAGTACTTGGAGATGCTGCCTTTGCTACTTCAGTCTCTGAGTGCTCATGCTTGTCCCATGTGCAGTCACGGGTTCCTTCTGTCATGTTTGTCACCTCACTGAGCCATCCCATTACTTGGCCTGTCGAGACCCTGGGTGACTCCTCCAGAACCTTTGCCGTGTGTTTTTGTAAGACTTCACTCACATACAGGTGCACTTTCTCAGTGTCTATAGGAGACTGTGATCAGCTGTTGTGAGTTGCTTTGACTCTAGGTGATCATGCTATTTAGCAGTTCCAGAAGAAAGTGAATTAGGAGATGGGATGTCTGTTGGCAATAGAAAATCAATGCTTATAGGAGGGCATAGAGACATGCATCAAATCAGATGTTGGCTAAAGTCCCAATAAGGAAGTAGAAAGATGTCTTTTATGCAGTTTCAACATGAGAGGTGTTAGAAATAACAGAGGCACTTACCAGATACCACTGCTTTGTGAAAAGAGGATCGTTCATGTTGATGTCAATCTCATTGATGTCTCTGTACCCTCGCTTTTTCCGGTCAAACCCTTCCTGTTGCAAGGCCAGCTTTACCTGGAATGATAATACTTGTAAATATACTCCCAGCTCTTATTTATTTTTTTTTCAAAAAAAGGTCTTGCTAAATTGCTCATGCTTGCCTCGAACTTGTGATCCTCCCATCTCAGCCTCTCAAATTTTGGGATTATAGGTGTGAGCCACCACACCTGGCAACCCACGGATTGAAATTTTGTGTATAATATCTTCTTTTCTCAGCAAAAGCAAGTTTATTTTGTGTAGATTCTCATTATATGATTATTTTCCAAGAGTATTTAATTGTTGTTGCATTGAACAAAGAAGCCTTGATGATAGCTCAAAGTGATTTTCCTTAAAATAAGGATTAGACAGAGAAAAATCATCTCAAGGAAGATAAAAGTGGCAAGGGTCATTAAGTGGATTAAAGCAAAATAGCAAAAAATTTCTACCAGGAAAAGAGATTGACATGGATTTGGGGAAGGAGAGAGAGAAAACTGAAAAATACAAAGCTCATATTTCTGAAGGGCTTCCCAGTGTTGACATTTGTTGAAAGTACTATTTATCATATTTGGGAATCAGCCAAAAAACCAAACCAAACAAACCAAACCAAAAACAAAACAAAATCTACCTGCTGAAGAGCCAGCAAGTACTGCAACAAAGCTCCAGAAGGTAAGTGAGAGACCTTTGAAAATATTCCTGGATGATGCTACTGTCCTCGCACTGACTTTTCATTTTTGGAATCAGGACCCTGAGGTCTCTGATGGAAATGAAATTTAGGAGCTAAGTTAGGTCAAGCAGGCTCCTGGCATGGGAAGGTTGTGTCCTTTATCATCTAATAGCTGTGGCCAGTCTGAATGGGTACAAAATCCAGAATTAGGCATGTATATACAAAATTATGTGCTAGATATGATGGTGATGGTGGTGGTGGTGATGGTGATGGTGATGATGATGATGATATTTTGTGGTTCAATATTTGTTTTTATTCTTTCCATTACTCCAGAATATTTAGGGGACTTCCTCAAGCCCATTGGATTTGGGGTTGGTGGAAGAAAAATTCTAGACACCTGCCTGCTATAAAGATGGTGAGGGCTCCTCGGCTGTCTCTCCCTTGAGATTTGAATCTTCAGAAAGTGATATAAGGAACCCTTGGAATCTCTTTACCCCAGGAGTTCACTCACAAGACTTTCCCTGCAAAGGATCCTGGCTACAGTTGCTATGGCCCCCATGTGGAGCTTTTCCAGGACAGACCCTTCTGCCTCTCATTCACTGCAAGCACTACCCACAATTTCATATTGAGGAAGTAATCCAGAATCCATTTCTGTTGCAAGCCATCAAGAACTCTAATTGATACAGAGCTGGGTGTGGTGGTAACACCTGTAATCCCAGTTTATGGGAGACTGAGATGGGAGGATTACAGGTTCAAGGCCAGCCTCAGCAACTTAGATAGGCCCTTAGCAACTTAGCAAGACCCTGTTTCAAAATAAGAAATAAAAAAGGCTGAGGGTGTAGCTTGGAGGTAGAATACCCCTGGGCTCAATCCTGAGTACCAAAACAAAACAAAACACTCCAAAACAAAACAAATAAACAAAAACCTCTAACTAATACAGGATGAGAGTAAGGAGGCAGGAGCCGAGGCAAGAGTGCTTTCAGGAAGGGGAGAATGAAGATGGTGCTCAAACCGTTCCCTCCTTTTATCACACACCCACCATGAAGGCCTGGGCACACTTGCCAGAAAAATTCTAACTATCAGACACTCTATACACGTAAAGAAGAAGTGTTAGCTGTGGCATTGGCCCTGTGAGTTCTTGGGGGTATTTCAAGAAGGGACAATCACTGAGGCACAGCTTCAATAAAATTCCCTCCAAAGAAATAGTGAAATAATTAGAAAATCTATTAGTGTTTTCTTTGACAATGGCAAAAAATCTGGACACAACTATTGTCAATCAAATGGAGATAAATTCCAATTCAAATACCACACACACATATGTACACGTATACATGTATACAGACACCCTCTTAGAAGCAGATGTCAAGACGAGATTAAATGTATAAGGATTTTATTAGGAGAGAAAATGCAAGGAGTTGCTGTAAGTCTGACCTCAAGAAAAGGAGAAAGTGAAAAACGATAGTCAACTGCCTCCTTGATTGTCTTGTCATCTAAGGAAGCTTTGGGATCCAAATCCAGCAGTTAGAGGAATCCTGTGTCTCTTAAGGATAGGCCTGTCTCAGTACCCATGCCTGGCTCCGTCATTGCCGGGAGCAGCTGTCAGTGGTGAGGCCTTGTTGCCCCATACTGGTAGATTTCAGGGTGTAGCAGCTGGGGTCCTCAGTCAGTTATTCTCCCTTAAATCAGGGTCTGCAGGGCATATTCTCATAGTTGCCACAGAATACATATATATGTGTGTGTGTGCGTATGTGTGTGTGAATGTAGAAATTTGCAATGTCCAAGCAAATGCATAGTTCTCAAGCTGGAAAGATATTTATAAAATGCTTCTCTTGAAACTATTTTCTATAGAAGCAAGTATTTATGCAAGAGCATTGCTTTATCTTGGGAAGAAGGAGCCTGAGTGTAGTGTAGAAATTGCCTCTTCCCATTTTGGTCACACAACAAGGCCTTTATCTGCTCTGCTTATTAAAGGGAGGCTTTGGTTGGTTTCCATGGAAGGCTTTTAATTATATGGAATTTATTGTCCTGAATAACTTGTTTGAGATAGCACCTTTCCTTGCTAGGATCTTCAGGAAACAAGAGCCACTTTCCTGTGGAAATCTGAAAAACCCTCCTCTCTGTGTTGTTTCTTAGCAGCATAAGAAGAAAAAGACTCACACAAGATTTCATTGTGTGTGTGTGTGCATGTATGTGGGGGGGATGTTGGGGATTGGACCCAGAGACATTCTACCTTTGAGCTATACCCCCAGCCCGATTTTATTTTTTTATTTGGAAACAGCGTCTAGCTAAGTTGCCGAGTCCTGCTAAGTTGTTGAGGTCGGCTTTGAACCTGCAATCCTTCTGTCTCAGCTTCCCAAGAACTAGAATTATAGTAGTGCACCACCATGCCTGGTTAAGATTTCATCTTTTTAAACAACAGTGCAGAAATGGTTACTACAATCACTCCAAATCCAATTAGATCAAGTACACTCTAATGAAAAGATTGCTTTAATTCATTTTTATAAAATTAATTTTTTAATTCCATAAATGAGGTTTTAATGGAAGCCAGTGGAATGCAGTAGTCTCTGGATACCTCTCCTTCAGCTCAGGAGCTTCGGAATCCTAAGACTGGAGGAAGCTTTTCGAGTCTATCAATTTATCTTCCTGTCCTCAGTGGAGGTCACAGTTACACTTCCAGAGAAACACATGCCTTTAAATATATATTTTTAATTTTTACATACAAATAACTAGAGAACAGTTTTTGTTATAACGATACCATGTGACCCTATTGTTTTTATTTTCTTGGGTTCCAGTTCAATCCTAATTCATATTCTTTCTTCACTATCTTGTGTGTGTGTGTGTGTGTGTGTGTGTGTGTATGTGGTTCTGGGTATTGAACCTAGGGGCTTTCTACCCCTGAGCTACACCCCCAGCCCTATTTTATTTCTTATTTTGAAACAGGGTCTCACTAAGTTGCAGAGGACCTCAGGACCTCACTAAGTTGAGGCTGGTCATGAACCTGCGATCCTCCTGGAATTACATAAGAATTTTAATGTGCATCTACATAGCCATCATATTCTAATTTATACACATACACAGAGTTTTGTGCCATAATTCACACAACTATCTCCCTTGTATTGATCACTTAGATTGTTTTCTATTATAATTGAGACTACTGAGCCAGGCGTGGTTGCACACGCTTATAATCCCAGCATTTGGGAGGCTGAGACCAGAGGATCCAGGTTCGCGGACAGCCTCAGCTACTTAGTGAGGTACTCCACAACTTAGTGAGACCCTGTTTCAAAATAAAGAATAAAAAATAGGGCTGGGGGTGTAGCTCGGAGGTAGAATGCCCCTGAGTTCAATCCCCAGTACCACAAAAAAAAAAAAAAAAAAAAAAAAAAAAATTGAGACACCATGAGTGACTGGAGAGATTAGGTAATAAACTATTTTTGAAGACCCCTGGGGAAGATTTCACTGTCAACATTTTGTTTGGTAAAGGTCTTAATGTCAAAGAAATATTTGTGAGTGTTTAAACTATATTCCTTACCTTTTAACTCAAAGGCCACCTGCTTTATTCTCTTTTTCTGTCCTGAGTTTTGACCTTTTACACATGATGCCTGTTATTACCATTTAGATGTGATATCAAGGACATGCATACAACTTAATCATAGCTTCCTCTCCTTCTCAAGCAATATTGTACCTTAACTTCAGTATTTAGTTTCAGAACGCTTTAGAAATTGGATTGTTAACATAAACCTGTGTGAAAGTAAACATATGTAATTGTATAGGAAAAAGGAGTACTTGCAACTCAGTATTATTTTATTGGAAATAATCAGATAGATTGTATGCAATTCTGGCTCAGCTTTTACACCTTACTTTGACATATGTGTGCAAATGTTATCAAAGCAAATATACTCACTCCTTGCCCTTTCTAGTTCTACTCAATTGAGAATTTCCCACTCAACAAGTATTTTCTGTCTGTCTACAATATGGATCATACCAAGAGGGAGCAGAATATATCCCTGCACATTTGCATATAATGTTATAGCTAACAAGGCAGTTTCATTACATTTACTCTTCCTAAAAAAAATGGTGAGTGGGAGGACATGGAGGTTCAGAAACCATTGTCCAATAGTTTAAAACATTGCAGAACCACTCAGCTTGCTCCATTCTAAATGCTAAGGACTTTCCACTAAGCCACACTGCTTGTCCCTAAGGGCAGGCAACACTGTCACCCTTCCAGTATCTTGGACACCTTAACCAGGAACATAACTCTCTGAAGACCTGGACCATCATCACTTCCCTGCTGGGATGATAATTAAACAGCTGTTAATTAGCATTGAATGTGCTGGGTGAGGAGGGACCAGGAGGAAGGGGAACAAGGTGCCTCCAAAGAGGTGAGGAACATTAAACACAGAACTACCATGTTGCTGAAAATACTATAATGCTGTAAACTGTGATCGGAAGATGGCTGCACTTTTGTTTATAGCTCCCCAAACAGAGTCAAAGAACCAGAGAGGGAGGTTTTTTTTTTTTTTTTTTTGGTGGTACTGGGGATTGAACCTAGGGATATTCTGCCTCTGAGCTATACCCCCAGTGCTATTTTATTTTTTATTTTGAAACAAGGTCTCACTAGGTTGCTGTGAGTCTTGCTACATTGCTGAGACTGTCCTTCAACATTCAATCCTCCTGCCTCAGCCACCCACACACTGAGATTACAGATGTGCACCACCATGCCTATCTTCAACAGAATATTTAAAACTGGACCAAACCACAGGAACCACAATATCTGGGACTTACGCTTGTGCTTGCCTCACACGGACTAGCAGCATGCCGAGTAGCAATAACTAGTGGACTTCTGGATCAATAAACTGACCATTGGCCTCCACCAATTGTAATTTGTGCAAACTAACTTGCATAGTAGTGGTTGTGACCTTTATAACCTGGACTTTCTCCTTTTTCAGAACACAATTCCATTGCTACAGGACCTTGTGGTCCTCTGGTATTGCATTTCCTTAACACACCCTAATATAAGTGCCTTCTGCTTTAGCCTGAACTTTGATTTTGTTTTAGATTTGTTCACAGTGCTGTTGATTGTGTTGCACTATTATTTTCTGTACCACTAATTTTTAATTTTTTTTTTTTTTTGGTACTGGGGATTGAACCCAGGAGCATTCTACCTCTGAGCTAACCCCCCAGGCCTATTTTACTTTTATTTTGAAACAGGGTTAATGAAAGTCTTACTTGCTGAGGTTGGTCACAAACCTGCGATCCTGCTGTCTCAGCTTCCCAAGCATTGCCAGTACAGGCATGTGCCACTGAGCCCGGCTAAGAGTTATTTTAAATTACCATTGTTATAGGTTTAATTTTTTTCTGAAAGATACATTGATGTCCTAACCTCCAGTACCCGTGGAAATAAAAATTAAGATGGCTGTACTTTAGCCAAGAGAGAGTAATATTTCTCTGAGAGCCTCAGAGATCACATGTGATGGGCTGCAGTTTGTTTCACAGGTACAAGTTCCTCACTCTTTGACTTCCAGATAAGGAATATTATTTGGAGCTGGGTGTGGTGACACATTCCTGTAGTTCCAATACTTGGGAGGCTGAGATAGGAGGATCACAGGTTTGAGACCAGCCTTAGCAACTTAGTGAGAGAATCTCAGCAACCTAGCAAGACCCTGTTTCAAAACAAAATATTAAAGAAGGGCTGGGGGTGTATGTCAGAGGTAGGATGTCTTTGGGTTTAATCTCCAGTAACACACACACATGTGCACACACATACACACACACATACACATACACACACTAAATAAAAATAAATATAAAGAATGCTGTTTGGAAAGAATGTGCTTACAAGACTTCAGATTCCAACAGTTTCCAACCATAGGATTTCTGTTGACCTACTGACTTTTCCAAAAGACTTATTACTTCCTGATGAATTCTCACGATAGCCCCTAGGCACCAACTGTGTATACCTTAATGTATGAAGAGACCCCAGCATTAATCTAAATTTGTTCAGAATAACTTGTGTAATAGGGCTAATAAAAAATTATTAAACAAAAGTTACTTCACATCACCTTACTCCCCTTTCTTTTTTAAAGAATATAATGTCTTTCTTCCCCTGTATGAAACATTTACTTAATTTCTGACTGAACCTACTCTCCCAGTTTGTAAATCTACGCTTGAACCCAAATAAAAACTCTTTTATTTTAACCTTGTTTATAATTTCTTGATTTATGTACCAAAGAATGTGACTTTATTTGTAAATAGGGTTGTTGTAGGTGTAATGAATTAGATAAGGTCATGACCCTAGAGTAGGGCATGTCCTCAATCCAATATGGCAGGTGTTGTAATGGGAGGGCAGAGAGCCATGAGGGGCATGTGTCCTTGGAAAGCCATGTGAAGACAGAGCAGGCAGAGATTGGAGTGATATTATTACAGGCCAAGGAACTCCTGGGTCTGCTAGAAAATGGAGATAATGAGAGATGAGAGATGCACTTTTAGAAACTTCAGAGAATGTGGCTCCACCAACACCTTGTTTCAGACTTCTGGCCTCCAGAAGTCCAACAGAATTAATTTCTGTTATGCTAATCTATGCAGTTTGTGGATATTTGCTATGGTAGCTCCAGGAAACTAATATAACCTGCAAGAGAATTTTACTGTGTAAGAATACTTCCTTCTCTCATGGAAATTTTATTTTGTATTTTAGAGCACTTTAAATGCTATTATAGTTTTATTCAAAGATTTTCTTTACCATATGTAACTTTTGCAAATGAAGGGAAAAAATGAAACAAAATGGTAGCAAAATAAATTGGTTACCATGTCTCAAAAACTCCTTTGCACCCAGAGTCGAAGTCAGAATTGTGCCTGCCTATGATTTTCCATTGTCGATGTTCCTCTCCAGAGCAAGACATTTGTTATAATAGAGGAAGCCGTGCTGAGGCACCATTATCACTCAAGTCCAAGTTTGCACTAGGGTTCACTGTTGGGCTTCCACTTCTTCCTTATTTTGCCTTCCCAAGGCAGGGCACAGTCTCAGCATTTGAATTGATGGGCTGATCATGAGTCATCAAGTAAAGATCTCCCAAAAGCCACGCTCGGGTGATGTGGGAGAAGACGGAGGGAGGAGGCCGTTCAGGCTCAGACATTCTAGTTCATCTGCTTTGCCACCAACTCCTGGCCTTGGTTGTTAAGATCCAGACAGAGACTTAGGGAAGAGAGAGGTGTGAGGAGAGAAGATATGACCCAGAGAGGTCAAACACAGGGAGGGGGAGCAGGTGGCCAGCAGTCAGGGAGTCTGGCTGCCTAATTTTCTCCTTGAGCAGGTAGGTATGACTTTTCAGAAAGGCTAATTATGTGCAAATCACGCTGCTTAACTTTTCCATGAACACTGAGTTAAGCCACAATTATGGCTGAATGCATGGTTATTGATTGCCCTCATTTCGAGAGGTCTGCCCATCTTGCAAGAATGACAACGATCAATTGTGGAGAGAGGATATGGCTGTGTGCCTCTGACCACAGTTCCAGTCACTGCATCTCAGTGACAAGATATTAGCAAATTGCTATCTATCATCTAAAGCTCTGTCTACAATTAAGGAGGGAGTGAAAGATGTTTCCAGGGGAGCAAAGTGCAGAGGGAACTGATGACCGTGCTATTAGAGGGTAAAACCCCAGCCCCCACATCTGCTGGGACTTGTATATTATTGTTGTGGTTGTACTTTAGTTTGAACTTGACCTCTCTCTTGCTCCTGTTGCCGGAGTAGTGAGAGAAATGTTAGGAATTTGATTTGGAGGATTAAAGAATATTAAAAGATCATAGGTACTATATCTGATGTTGAGGAAGGGCTGGCTAGACTGGGTACACAGGTACCACCACCTATGGCTATATTCATGACACACGATGAAGCTGAGTTGTTTCAACTGAGATCAGATAGTCAGAAAAGCCTAAATTTTTGCTTTCCAGCCTTTTCTAGAAAGTTTGTTAAATCAGTCGCACAGCATAGAGATGATGCTTATTGGCAAGGATCAGGTGAACTAAACTTCTCTTGTCTGTAACTATGAAACATACTCTCAATATTCCTGATATAATTATAATGAGCAGTGTATGCATGAAATCCATTTCCTTTATCGGAAGGAATCAGGAGAGTGGTGCACACTGAATGATTTTTTTTTTTGCGGTACTGGGGATTGAACTCAGGGGCATTCTACCTCCGAGCTACACCCCCAGCCCTATTTTTTATTCTTTATTTTGAAACTGAGTCTCACTAAGTTGCGGAGTGCCTCACTAGGTAGCTGAGGTTGGCCGCGAACCCGGATCCTCTGGTCTCAGCCTCCCGAATGCTGGGATTACAAGCGTGCGCCACCACGCCCGGCTCACACTGAATGATTTGACTGATTTGACGGGCACAAAGAAGCCTTCCGGGATCCTCCCCCGAGCACAGGCCCAGTGACTGAATTCCAGCCACGAAGGGTTAAGCTTTAATTTTAAACATTCATTATCCAGGTTGATTACGACTCTATTTAAAAGATTTGGAAAACAAGTCCTCTGGGAAGAATGACATATCCAGGTGTTCTGGCTTACACACCCTGGCGCACAAGCTCACTAATGAGACAGCTTTTCCTCGATGGTGATGGTTGAGGTTGGTACAAGAAAGGGGTAGGAGTTTATGGGAAAGGTAATTTTGCAAGACTTGGGTGGTTTTCTGCAAGCCAGGGAGACATCAGGAATAAAAGATTCAGTGCTTAGACTGGGGACGCCCACAAAAGGAAGGATTAAGACAAAGGAGGTGAGAGGGTACTGGAATAAAGCCTCCAGCGCCTGCGTCTCCAGGCACATCCTTTACGCCTGGCATCTCTCCAGCACGGAGGGATACACCCATCATTTATTTGCTATAACAAAGGTTGCAGGGTTGTTTATAAGTTTTAAGTGGGGAGCAAACATAAAGAGCAGTCTGCTACAGAATACAAATGGTTTCTTGAAAACTCAGAACCTCCTTTTCTTAAATGTATAAGTGCAGAAGAAGGACAAGAGAGGACTCTTTAGTCTGGAAGAGACTAAAGAGTTAAAGTGGAGGAAAGATTCACCTCTAAATAATTTATTCCCCAAGGGCATCTATTTTTAATCTCCCTCAAAGGTTAGCCCCTCATCAACAGCCTTGTCGATCCTCTCCTCCTATTGGCATTTCATTAGTTGCCACTGAAACAGTTCCAGGGTAACAAGATGGAAAAGAAATGTGTATTGAAACTGCAATTGGCGTATGTGTGAAATATTCGGGGGCTGGGAGGTGAGGGCTGAGCATCCCCAGTACTGGACAGCTGGAGAGTAATCTATATGTCAAGCTAAGCAGCCCACGATTGACAAAACACCAAGGAATAAAGGCTAGTTACTGATTCTTAACACTCTCTACTTATGCACCCAGCGCCCAGTGACGAGTGTTAATGAGCTCCAGCACAGCGACAGTGACACAGAACAGAAGGCATGACTTTGCAATAGCACTCCTGGAAGGCACAGAACCACCCTTAAGCTCATGTCTTCCCTTTGAGAAATACCAGGAGAAATAGATTTTCATTCTGCGGTTTCTCAGTTTTCTACAGCTGATGTAATACATTGCCATAACTCAATACCTTAAAATGACAATTTGTTCTCTTCGAGTTTAATTCTCTTAGAGTTCTGGAGGTCAGAAGTCTAAAATTATGGTGTCAGCAGGGCTGTGTTGCTTCTGGAGGCTTTGAGAGAGGGAAGAATCTGTTTTCTTGTCTTTTACAGCTTCTGGGGGCTTCCTGCATGCCTTGGTTTTTGGTCTTCTTGCCCCATTATCAAAGGCGGCAGCGATAGTGGGTCACATTTGTTCTTGTATAGCATCATCTTTTTTTTTTTTTGGTGTTGGGGCATTATACCTGTGAGCTACATCTTTAGTACTATTTTATTTTTTATTTTGAAACAGGGTCTCACTACGTTGTGGAAGTCCTTACTAAGTTGCTGAGGCTGGCCACACACCTGCAATTCTATCTCAGTCTCCCAAATACTGGGATTACAAGTTGTGCCACAACACCCTGCTCACCCTTACTACCTCTTATAAGGTTGCCTGTGTTTACATTTGGCCCATCTAGGCAATTTAAGAATAATATTCCTATCTTAAAGTCAGTTAATTAGCCATTTTAACCTCAGCCATCGCCTCAGTTCCCGCCTGCCATGTGACATAAATATAGTCACAGGTTCTAGGGGCTGGGACAGGGCCATTTTGGGGGTAGGGAAGTCATTATTCTGCTTACCACATGTAGGAAGGGAGTTGATATCTATGCTGGGAAGTGAGGCTGATTATTGGTAAGTTCTGTAGAAGAAATCTGTGTGAGAATGAAGGCAATTTGATGGAGATAGAGAGCCCAGAATTCTTCAGGGAAAAGAAACAAAGCAGCCACATTATGGGATGAGCCATCGCTAGCAAAGTATTTGTGAAAGGGTCCTTATTGAGTTGTGAAAAGGCTATAGTGAAGTAATCAGTGTTCTTTCTTTTTTATAATTTTTTATTGGAGCATTGTAATTGCACATGATAGTGAAATTCATAGAGATATATTCATATAGTGCTTACCATTATTTTTTCTGTTTCTGTCCCCATATTTTCCCCTTTCCCTCCCCTTCTCTCTCCTCATGCTTTACCCCATAGATTCATAGTGATACATTCATCTATCAGCAGACTTAGAAAATCAAGGGCTGTATATTTTCTCTCATATGTGGAAGCTAGAGAGAAAAAAGGAAAAAGTAATCTCATGAAATAAGGAGAGGGACTAGTAGAGTAGTGAAAAGAGGGTTGGAGGAGGGAAGGGGGATGTGTGGGGAAGAGAACAGGCCGAATAGCTGAGTGTAAGGCACACACCTGTAATCCCAGTACTTGGGAAGCTGAGACAGGAGGACTGCAAGTTTGAAGCCAGCCTCAGCAACTTAGTAAGGCTGTCAGCATCAGATATAATAAGTTGGAAAATAAATCAGTTGTGCAACTGATTTAAATAAGTTTAAATAAGTTGGAAAAAAATCAGTTGTGCAACTAGGAGAGGAAAGGAGAGCTAGCTCCCTTAGTGAAAGGGTAACATTTTAGCTGACCACCAGTTGTTTTTTTTTTTGTGGTACTGGGGATTGAACTCAGGGGCATTCTACCTCTGAGCTACACCCCCAGCCCTATTTTTTATTCTTCATTTTGAAACTGAGTCTCACTAAGTTGCGGAGTGCCTCACTAGGTAGCTGAGGCTGGCCGTGAACACGGATCCTCCAGTCTCAGCCTCCCGAATGCTGAGCTGACCACCAGTTTAACGTGGAAGAATAGTGTCCATACTAGTGGCTGAGAAAGTGAATTCAAACTCTGGCTGCTTTAGGAGAGGCAGAATCTCAGGGGAAAGAAGGACAGGTGTTAGGACATCTGGTGAGATGCCGCTTGACATAGGAGCTGCTCTGCTTCTGCAGTTTACTTTCAGGAGGGCATTGGTGAATTTTGTATCCCGAGGAAGGGAGCTAAGATGATGACAAATGAGAAAGGGAGGAACTCAGAGGTGTGGAACCAGCTTTGTGGACTGCAAGTGG
The DNA here is from genome assembly GCA_004027655.1 of Graphiurus murinus. Classification (NCBI taxonomy): domain Eukaryota; kingdom Metazoa; phylum Chordata; class Mammalia; order Rodentia; family Gliridae; genus Graphiurus; species Graphiurus murinus. Next base: position 105,887 of record PVLC010000205.1, on the reverse strand, counting down.
TGGTACTCTGATAGGGAGTGCTGCCTGCCCTTTGAACAGCTTCTCCTCTGGGAAACTTGTGTTAAAATTTAATCCCCAGGATGAAAGTGGGGATTAAGAAGTGGGACCAGGTGGAACTTTTAAGAGGAAATTAGTTTTCAACTCCCATGAATGGAAGAGTCCATTATGAAAGCCAATTTGGTTAGGTCTCTCTTGAGCTCCTGGTCTCTCTGTGATGTCCTCCTCTGCCTTGAGGATGCGCTGGCAAGAAACCCATCACTAGATGTAGCATCTCAACCTTGAACTCTAATTGTGAACCAAAATACATCTTTTCAATTCATCCAGTCGATAGTTACTATGTTATTAGCAACAGAAGATGGACCAAGACACGGAAGGCCTGGTAAGCAGAGCTCAACTGGAAAGGTCTTCTGATGACAATTTCAGAAACTTCTACTACTGGACAATACTGTTGTGGTGTGGTATTGACTCTCTCCCCAACCTCCCAGAGCAGGTATATTTCTGTTTCATTCATACTTGGGTTTGGCCATGTACATTGCTTTGGCTCACGCTGGGAAAACTATATTTGCCCGTTCTTTGACCTTTGGCATTTCAGCTATAGACAAAGGAACATGCTCAGTGTGGCCTGTTGGCCCCAAAGAATCACGTTCTATTCATGTGGGTCCAGCTGTTCATCTAGCCTGCACATTTTCACCTTGTAACTGAAGACAAAGTTTCCTCCATCCAACCCATAGATGTGTACCAGGTGAGAAATAAGTGCTTGTTGCCGTATGTTACTGGATTTTGGTGATTTGCGGCACAGCACAGCATTCCTGGGCTTATTCAGCTGATATGTTCTCATTATGCATTTGCTTTTATCTCAGAATGATTTCTTATTTTCATAGTGTATGGTTGTATTTATTCCAAGGTCTTCTGAGGTCTTGGTAAATCTTCACTTTATATGTTCCAGGTGCTAAAGAAGAAACCTATGATTTAAAGAAACATTCTAGAATGGAAATATTTGGCATATCTTAATTCCAAATGGAGACATTTTCATATTTATTTGAAAAATATAGCTATAGGTACAAGGATATCTATTGCATTGTTCATTGCAATTATATCTGTTTTAAAAGAGAAGAGAGGGGAATAAATTACACGTCCACCAATAGAGGAGAATCAATGAAGGAAACACTTCCACTGAAGTTCTGTACATATGTGAAATTACCAAGGCCAATTTCAATGTCATGTATGGGGAAGTGAAGGTATTGGGGGTGGGGGACTTGGGAAGAAAGTTCACCAAGTACTGTGCTCATGTATGTTCCTATGACTCTGAACTACATTATGATGTGAGACTACAGTGCACCACTAAAATTATATTTAACAGAAATAAAGCAGTTACTAAATGAATGATTTGGTACAAATTAAAATAGTTGTCCATGTCTTATTTTAGGCAAAAACACAGCAACAGAGAATGTGTATACCATTATTCTGTTTATAAAAATACCAGCATAGTAATTGTGTGTGTGTGTGTGTGTGTGTGTATGTGTGTGTGTGTATGTGTGTGTGTGTGTGTGTATGTGTGCGCTCATGTATTATGAAAAAAAAAAAAAAAAAGCCTGGGAGCATAGTAGCAAATATTGGTTATCTTTAGAGAATGGTGTTGGAGATAAGAGAAAGGATATTTTTCTTTTTTTGGATACACTCAATTAAAATAAGGAAAGCAAGGAGATGGATAACTTTAATGTTTGTTCTTTTCCATGTTTTCCAAAATCTCAGTGATGGCTGTGGATCGCTATGTAGTTAAACATTTTTCCTTATGGACTTTGTAAAGTGTGGGTTGGCGTGGCTTTCATGATAGTTTAGAAGGATCAATTAATATCATTGCATAAAGTAGAGACAAAAAATGTGTACATTACAGTTTTTTTTTCAGGGAAGCTCTGCATCTTTGTTGCAATAAAGTGATTTTCTTTTGGAATAATTATGGAGAACAATTTTATTTTCCTAGCAGAAGAGACCCATTCCCCCATACTCAGGGAAAGGCATGTTTTTGTTGGGTTAGCATATTAATAGGCTTCTTGAAATGGGTGGCAAGACTTCCCTGGGATGGGCTCCAGTATCACTGAATGGGAACTAAATTGCCTTCTGTAGGGAGGTAGGGGAAGGTCAGATGCTTTGGAGGTCCTGGTTTTGCGTTCACAAGTCTGCACATTGGGGCCAGGGCTGAATTCTAGCACGAGAGGACATTTTAGTGCAGAAAGACAAGAAGGTTCATAGAGAAGTGATGGCAATTTGATAGGTGGTGGATGAGGAGTGATCTTAGGGAGAGAATACACAAATTTAATAGAGATTTTTATTAAATTATTTGACAGATGAGGTTTAATATGAACCCATTCCTTCCTTCCACAAAGAAAGTTTTGGCTAACTTATGTTGCTCCTTGCTCCTCTACCCTGTGGAGTGGATTTGCATTTTGGGAGATTTGATTTTTGCTTCATGGCTAGCAGGGGGTGCACGTATAAGTTACTCTCAGGAGGATAGCTACTTGTGGCCTGCACTATTGTGTTATATGAATCAAATGGAAGCAACTAAAACTGTCTAATTTCATTCATTTCTACAAACATCTTAAGTATCAGATATCGTGGTAACAACTGGGAATTTGTGAATAATAGATCTATCTCCTGAACAGAACTGGTGTCAGATGTGTTAAAATCAACTACAGCTACACAAGCTTTTCTTCTTACACAGTACGGAGAGTGCCTGAAGGTTTGTCCACGGAGAGGGATTGTACAGGCCTGAATACTGAATCTATTGTCTGCTGGTGGTTTGGCGTTAGTCAAGATACCCAAGTTTTCTGCATTTCTCTTTTCTCATGTGTAAAACAGTAATGATTATGGGAGGAACTTCATCATGTTTTGATGAAAGATAAGTGTTTATATATAAAGAGCTTTATGCGTTATCTAGCACATACCATCTTCTAAACGAATTATGAAGAAATAATAATGACATGAATAATCTTTCTTGGAATGTGTGAAGAACTTCTGAATGTTGTTAATTCCCCCCGCCCCATGTATGTATGTGGCTGGATGGTGTCAAGTTTGATACACATCCACACCTTATAACTCAAGAATATTTTCAGTGTTTGTGGCACACACCTGTAATCTCAGTACTTGGGAAGCTGAGATAGGAGAATAGCAGGTTTGAGGCCAGTCTCAGCAACTTAGTGAAACCCTTAGCAACTTAGAACCTATTTCAAAATAATAAATAAATAAATAAATAAATAAATAAATAAATAAATAAATAAAGGGCTGGAGGTGTGGCTCGGAGGTAGAATGACTCTTAATTAAATTCTCAGCAACACACACACATAAATATTTACAGTATACTGTCCACTCTTTATATTGTCCACTCCAATTTTTCTTCCTGTAACATAGGACTGGATAGTGCTTTATATAAATTAATCACAGCAAAATCAAGTGTGCCTATGACTGAGGTTAACCTTATACTTATGGGAATGCACGTGGTTCTCACAGAGCAGTGGTCATCAGAGATGAAAAGATGCAAACATATATATTGCACACAGGGGCCCTGAGAGGTGGTCAGGGCTCATTCTCATGAAAGATGCTGAGAAACAAGCCACGGAGGTAGATTTCTCAGGAAGGATAGTCTGGTTTCCTAGAGCACATGTGGTTATTTTGATCCCATGTTTGTCTCTCCTAAAACCAGTTCCTCCACCAGAATCATCTGTCTGATTTGTTTCTCACCCAAATATTTAAGACATCCTGAAAAGAAATGAAATCTCATACTAGATGAGCTGTAGGACTTACAGTCTATCTAGTGTTAAAATTTGAGAAATTGCTACCACAATCAGGTCAGTGCAGTTGAATTCATGCATTGGCAGCCTGCCTCTGTAGGTCCTGAAAACAGGAGAACTCTTCAGCAGAAATATCCAATTTAATCATCCTTAGTGTACTGCTTAGTTTGGAAACATAATGTCCCTATTAACCACCAGGAGAGCCAGTGTCCACCCTTTTTCCACTCTCTAGCTCAGCTGCCCACAGCCAAGGCTTCTTTAAGGAGCACATATTTCTAGGATACTAATATTTCTAGTATTAGGGACCACATATTTATAAAATACACAACTGATAGATAGGAGGTAGAGGCTGATAGTGGTCCATTCCACTTTGAAAGCTGTAAGTCACAGAATTCAAGTGCCATTTTTATAGGAAGAAACAGGGCAAAAGACCCTGGGGGAAGTCAGTGTATATAGTGTCTTGTCATCTTGTCATTTTTTTTTTTTAACTTTTTTTTTTTTTTTTTTTTGCGGTACCAGGGATTGAACTCAGGGGCATTGTACCTCCGAGCTACACCCCCAGCCCTATTTTTTATTCTTTATTTTGAAACCGAGTCTCACTAAGTTGCGGAGTGCCTCACTAGGTAGCTGAGGCTGGCCTCGAACCTGGATCCTCCGGTCTCAGCCTCCCGAATGCTGGGATTACAAGCATGCACCACCACGTTCGGCTGTCTTGTCATTTTTAATCAAGTCATGGGTTCATAGTATCTGAGAGATATGAAAGGTAGGTGGGAGAACGTTCCATGTCAATACTGCAAGTTCTTTAGACTTTGAGAACGGAGCAAAGAACTATGTACTTCTAATACATATCTCAGAAGATCAAGGGTAACCCGACAGTGAGTCTGGTGGCAAATGCTGGGTTTGGATAGAATTTCTTATTCAAAAACAAATAAACCAGAAAAAATAAATCTATATAGGAGGATCAGAAAGCAAAACACTAGGAACAAAGGGAGCAAGGGAAGGAAACCATCGTGCTGAAGACCGAGGAAGAAGCATCACATTAAAAAATGAAAAAACCCTGGCGCCACAAGAAAGTTCCTTGGCATAATGATTGAGACATAAATCAGGCTTTTAATGGAATTGAAGCCCCAATCCAGAAGATAAATAGGAATAAACACATGGAGACATGAACAAAAGATAAATCAATGAAATACAGAAACATGAAGAGAATGCCAATTCCAAAAACAAACTTAATATCTGTTTTGAAGCTGGGCATGGTGGCGCACGCTTATAATCCCAGCATTTGGGGGGCTGAGACTGGAGGATCCGGGTTCGAGGCCAGCCTCAGCTACCTAGTGAGGCACTCCGCAACTTAGTGAGACCCGGTTTCAAAATAAAGAATAAAAAATAGGGCTGGGGGTGGAGCTTGGAGGTAGAATGCTCCTGAGTTCAATCCCTAGTACCGCAAAAAGAAAAAAAAATTTTTTTTGGTTTTGAAAGCAGTAAAGAGCAGAATTGACAATGCAAAAATAGACTGTTAATGATAAAGGTACATTTGTACATTTTACATTTTTACCACAAGGGCATAAAAATATTGAAAGAGAAAATGGATAAGCATGCAGGACAGAGAACAGAAAGCAGAGATTCAACATTAAAAGTTATAGTTAGTACTGGGTATGGTGCTTGGGAAGCAGAGATAGGAGGATCGCAGGTTCAAGGACAGCCTCAGCAACTCAGTGAGACTTTCAGCAACCTAGCAAAAAAAAAAAAAAAAAAAAAAAAAAAAAAAAAAAAAAAAAAAAAAAAAAAAAAAAAAAAAAAAAAAAAAAAAATGCTGGTGGTGAAGGTAGAATGCCCCTGAGTCCAATCCTCAGTACCACCAAAACAAAACAAAACCAAAAACAAACAAACAAACAAAAAAACCCAAACATCTTATAGTTTGTGTAAGAGGCAACAGCTTGAACTCTGCATTCCAAATGTATCAATGGAGTTCAGCTCTTTAGCTTGGGAATGCTCCTAACAATATTCCCGAAAAGTAAACAAATAAAGAAAACATGGTACTACACAAAGAAAAACACATATATAGAATGGAATGTTCACCATATTCTAGGCAAGATTAATAACATTAGGTCTCTACTTAGCTATATTCCAGGGCATATTTGAATTGCAGCAATGGAAACAAAATCTCAGAAGCATCCAAGCAGATAAAACAAAACAACATAACATTTTAATTATAAAGGAATAAAAAAATTAAACTGGACTGTGTCATCTCTCCAAGACTAAATGGCAGATCCAATTAGTATTACTCAAGCGGTCAGTGTTTGTGTTCCAGCTACTTTTGCTGCATAACAAATTGATCCCGATAGTTGTTGGTAAAACAACTATTTCATGCTACTCACAGATTATGTAGGTTGGGAATTTGGAGATGGTAGAGTAGGATGGCTTGCCTCTGTAATAATGTTTCTGGAGCATCAGCTGAAAAGACTCAAGGGCTGGGTGTGAGGGAAAGGCTGGAGGCTGCTTAAGATGTAAGAATTAGTCAGGCATAGTGGCCCTTGCCTGTAGCAACTTAGTGAGACCCATGTGTCTCCTGCCTAGGGCATATTCAATGTTTTTGTGCCAAAATATCAATGCACGAACCACTCCCCAAATTTCTTTGATATTTGCTATAGTCCCTGATGATAGCCATCATTATTTTTGGCAACTCCCTTTGCAAATGGATTGATTGAACCAGGCAGTCATTTAGAAAGCAGACCACAGGGTATTTCCTGAACTTTGATGTTGTATTGACATTAAACTGTAATTTCCTTGGGAGACAACCAAACAATGTGAAAAATGTTTTTTCCACTCTCAGAGAAAATAAAAAATGATTTGGTTGCTTCCATCTTGTAGTTTTGCATTATGGAACGGGCTATAAGCATTCTCCTACCACCTCTACTACCTTCTCTTCCACCCAGGATAAGCCCACTGCTTTTCTTTGATGGAATGTGATTTTCATTCACTCACCATCATTTCCAAGCACAAATTGAATCATCCTACAGTTAAACATGCAAATGAAAGTCACCAGCTTGCCGGTGCCTCATCAGCATTTTAACAAGCTACATCACGTTTCATTTCACAATGTGAAATTCAATCACTTCTATAAAACTGTTTTATGAAATCTAAAAAGTGCTAGGCATCCTCAAGAAATCTTCCATAGGAGGATCTTGTTAATTGTTGAATGGATCTCCTTAAAAATGTTCTTAATGAAAAAAATACATGGCCTATCTTGATTGATTTCTGAAAAATCATTTTAAAAGCAAGATGCTATGTGAGGATTCTTATATCCTTTCTGGTAGTACTGTCTTGAATTCTAAGGAGGGTTGATTTGCTTGAAATTCAACTATCACTCATATGTTACACTAGCATTTTTTGTTTGTTTTGTTTTTGGTAGTGGGGATTGAACCCAGGGATAGTCTACCTTTAAGATTTATCTCTAGCCCTTTAAAAAAATTTTATTTTTGACTTGGAAGAGGGTTTTGCTAGGTTTCTGAGAGTCTCACTAAGTTGCTGAGGCTGGCCTTGAACCTGTGATCCTCCTGTCTCAGCCTCCCAAGTACTGAGATTACAATAATGTTTTGAGATTGTTTTCCCTCTGAATTACAAGAAGCAGAATTTTAAAATTATTCTATGAATGAGATGAATTTATTTACCCTCCAAAGGCTCCCCAAGTTCCTGAAAATACCAGCGATGTTCCCTAGTGCCAGCCCTCTCTCTGGGTAGGAGCCCTTTTTGGTTCTGAGTTCTTGGAAGTGCCAGTACAAGGAAGTTAATAAGTGCAGCCATGAGCCAAATAACACTTTGGGCAATGAAGGACACAATATGGCAGTTGTTCCATAAGATTCTATCACCTAACGACATTGTAGACATCTTGGTTTGTGTAGATATGAGTATACCTATGATGTTCACCCAAAGGCAAGATTGCTGAAGATGTATGTCTCAGAATCTATCCTAGTTGTTAGTTGTTAGGCAATGCATTTATTGGATTTAAAAAAAATGAAATATATGTTGAAGAGAAAGGGAGGCTTCAGGTTTACTACCTTTTAAAATGATCATGACAAAATGGACTGGGAACTGAACCCAGGAATACTCTACCTCTAAGCTATACCCCCAGACCTATTTTATTTTTATTTGGAAACAGGCTCTCATTAGGTTGATAAGAGTCTCACTACTCAGGACTGAGACTGTCCCTGAACCTCCTGTCTCAGCCTCCCAAGTACTGCAAGCATGTACCACCACACCCAGCTAAAAAAATCACTTTGAAACAAAACCAAGACCTGTGTGCATATTTGTTTGTATGACTTCGAACCTCACTAAGATGTATAATTACAAAGCATCAATAAAAGTATAAAAAGTTCTTATAAAACAAAAACAAAAACCAAGTTTCCACTCAGAAGAAAGAACCTGAGCCCAGAGAGAACTAAGGTATGGAAACACCAGAATGCGTGGACAGGTGAAAATGACTGGCCAGTATCCCAGTGCCATCGGGCCATATCATATGCAGACACATTTAGACATTTCTCTCCAAAGACTTTATTTTTATTTTATTTTAGACACTAGGGATTAAACCCAGGGGCATTCTACCTCCAAGCTACATCTCTAGCCCTTTAAAATTTTCTTGTTTTTGAACAGGGTCTCACTAAGGTTCCTGAGAGTCTCACTAAGCTGCTGAGGCTGACCTTAAACTCATAACCCTCCCATCGCAGCTTCCCAAGTACTGGGATTATAGGCATGTGCCATCACTCCCAGTTTCTTCCATGGTTTTAAACAACTTTATTATTCATTCTTGGAAAAACAAAGGAAATTACTTATCTTTTCTGCAGTGCTAGAAATTGAATCCAGGGGCTTGTGCATCCTAGGCAACCGCTATGCTACTGAGCTAAGTCACCAGTTGTTTTTATTTTATTTTGAGACAAGGTCTTAGTAAGTTGCCCAGGATGACCTTGAATTTGAAGTCCTCCTGCCTCAGCCTCCAGAGTAGCTAGGATTACAGGCATGTGCCACCTGTTTTTTAATGACATTGTTCCCTCCTGCTCCTAATTTCAGTTAGAGGTAAAATGAGTATTCTTCAAAGCAAGTGCTGAAAATGTTCTCCAAGGACAGAGTTTGGCAACCTTGTCCTATTACGGTCTTTTCCCCAAGAACATTGCAAAAACCTAAAATTGAGCCCACACAGTTTCACCATGTCCTGCTACAGTTTCACCATGTTCTGTTGAAAGAAAAAAAAAATCCACTTAAATTCAGAAAATCTGACAAAATCATGAAAAAGTATTATTCTCTGGAGATTCTTCCTTGTCAAGTTCTCTGGGACTGTACTGACCTTCAGGAATTGCATGTTGGAAATGCATGGCTCCAAATCCTGGGGCCTCCCTTTCTTTTCCAGTCACTGTTTTCCCTCCGTTGGTGTGAGCTGTAGGTGACTTCCAGTCTGCCTCCCTTCCACTGCCGGAGGGAACCCCTGGCTCTTTTTCTGGGCAAAGATAACCACATCTGTTCTTCTGTGGGTATCAATAGCAATATTGGGTTGATGAGTAGTTTCTTAACTATCCTTTATACCGAAGAAGCCCGACATTTTTTTCTTTTCTTTTATTTTTTTCATCATTTCCAAGGGTATAATCAATTTTGCCCTTGGACACATATGCTGACCTCTGAAATGCATAGCACCACCCTGACCTGAACTCTCAGTTCATCACAGCCTACGGTCACCTCTTTTCAGACATGGCTAGAGCTTCATTTCCATGGATTGGTTAGAAATATTTTCCGTGATGCTACTCAGTACCACCTGGGCCAGCTGGATTATCAATCTGCAAATAATGAAGTGTGAACACTGGTGTGCACTTTCCAATCTGAACCCTGTGTGTTTGTGTTTGTGTGTATGTGTGTGTAGGAGGGAGGGGATGCCTGATGTTTAACCAGCTTGGTGTTAGAAAATTGTAACTGCCTCTGTTTCTCCTGCCTTGATCTGTTACTATGTGATCTGCCATGTGCCCAATGTTTGCTCTTTGGTAAGCAAAGAGCTTTCAAAAAAGGTAGAACAAGAAAAATCAATATCTCTGCCCATTTAGAGAGCTTCTTGCTATTCAGTGACATTCGCACAGCACTGGGGAGGCAAGCAGGAGGTCAATGGGTCTTGGGGACCTGGAGAAGGCATGCTGTCAATTTGCCTCAGCAATCGATGGCATTCAACTAGTTGCTAGCCTGGACTCAAGTGACTAGGTTTATATAACACGGTGGCTTGAAGAAACAACACCACACACCTGGTTTCTCTCTCATGATGTGTCTCTCCAACTGACGAAAAGTAGCACTCTGTTACCCTGCTGTAAGCAAATAAGTATAAAACTCTTAATACTAGCATCAGATGTAAAAGACTTTACAATTCTTATGCGTTGAATCCTTCCAACAATCTTATATCACGGGAATATTATTATGGAAGTGTTAAAACATGTCTTTGATGGTTGTTTGAGAGGTAGGACCCATGTCCCGCCCCTTAATCTTGCTGTGCTTGTGACTGTTCATCCCACAGGGCACGGTAGAAATGGTGGAAGTGATGCTATTTGACAAGCAAGTCAGGAAAGTCCACCTTTGTGTGTGTGTGTGTGTGTGTGTGTGTGTGTGTGTGTGTGTGTGTGTCTTTTTTTTTTTTTTTAAATCTAGGGGAAGTCAGGCACCATGTAAGGGAAGTCCAACTACCCCGAGACTGCCTTGCTGGAGAGGGTGTGCTCTGGCCAGCATCCTTAGTGGGGCTCCCAGCGATTGGCTGTGTGAAAAGCCATCTTGAATAGCCAGCCCTGTTCCCAACCCCACCGCCACGGCACATTCCAAGAGGGAACTGCCAGGCTCTTCCCAAATTTTTGTCCCACAAAATACTGACCAAATACAATTGCTGTTGCTTTGGGTCGCTTAGACCTTGGGATAATTTCTTACACAGCAATGTTAATCAGAACAATTACCCACCATTTTTCTAGTGAAGAAATTGAGCTTACAAAATGTGAACAATTCACCCAAAGCCATGTGATTTCAAAGTTGTTGGCTGGCCATGCACCTGTGATCCTCCTGTCTCAGCCTTCCAAGTACTAGGATTACAGGTGTGAGCTACCATGCCTGGCTAAAGTTGCTGGTTTTCGATTAGATGTGCTGCTGTCTGAAATCAGAACCCTTATCTCTGTGCCATAATGCTTCCTAATTCATTAATTGCAGGGGAAACCTGACATGACTGAGAATGTGAGAATAAAAAGTGAAATAACTGCTCTTCTACATGTTTTCCTGAATGTCTGGTGGCAGTAAAGATATCCATCCCAGGCTGATGCATGTGGGAATGAAAAAGTAATGCTCACATGATTCTAGCTCCCTTTACTTCTCCCAGAGCAGAAACCTAGAAGCTTTTCTTTCAGGTATTATCTACCCTCTTTGGTCTTAGCCCCTTCCTGTTGGCTCTCATCAGCCTCAGTTTTACCATCAGTTTCTCTGCCGAAAGTCAGTCTTTGGGGAGTCCCTCCACTTTTGGAGCAAAGAACAAACACTCATTGACCACCACCCCAGGAACACTCCCCTAGTAGGGAATCTTCATTGCACATTGGGAGAAAAGTACTATACTGCTAAGAGTTCTCTGTGGATGCAGAAATCAGGGATTAGAGAAGCTAAGTGACCTGCCCAAATTAATTGGTACACATAAACCCACAATTTTCTGAATCCCATTGTTCTGTGTTCTTTTTCAAAGCCTTGCAAAAACATTTAAAAAAAAGAACCCAAACAATACCAATTAAACTTAGTGCCCTGGTGATCCCTGGAAATTTTTTATTCTGACTTTGATGACTGGTGAGAGCTGTTATGCCCACATCAGGAAGAGCCTAGTACCTCCAAGGCCAGACCATGTCTTACCTAAAGACCTTCTTTGGAAAATCAAAAAGTACTGTGCTCTTCCAGACACTGTGCTGACAGAAGCCATATCAGGCATAGAGAGGATGTGGGTTGGTAAGTAATGCTGACAAGCTGTATTACCTTGGGCAGGCTATTTGACCTCTCTGCATCTCTGTTTCTTAAAGTATAAAGTGAGAGAATAGATTCAGGTGAACTTGAACATACTATGAATGTACCATGGACACACAACTATCTGGAAGTGATGACTGATAATGAAAAAGTATATCATGAATTTAGCACAATTCTTAGCACCTTACACTAATTTAATCTCCACCACTATCATATTACCCATGTTACTAAAAGGGACATGGGGGACTTGTTCAAGGTCACACAGTGTAAAAGCCTGAATATAAAGCCTCCTGCAAAGACTCTTGTGTTGAATGCTCGGCCCTCAGTGCAGCATGTTCAGAGGTGTGGCTTTTGGATTATAAGGGCTCTGACCTCCTTGGTAGATTAATCCTTTAATAGCTGAATGGAGTACCAGGAAGTGGTGGAGATTGGGAGGTGGGGCCTAGCTGAAGGCGTGGGTCCTTGGGGGCATGCCCTGGGGACCATACGTGTCCCTGGCCGCCCGTGCTTCCTGGCTCCCATGAGGTAAGCACCTTTCCTCTGCAAGCCCTCTGCCATGATATTCTGCCTTACCTCAGGCCCAGAGCTATGGAGCTGGCTGACTAGAGATTGAAACCTCTGAAGGTGTGAATCAAAATAAATCTCTCCTCCTCTAAGGCATTTTCTCCAGGTATTTATCACAGCGACAAAAAGCTGAGTAATACACATATGTAGAAAATGGATGAGTAGGGATTTAGACCCTGGCTAATTGGCTCTAGATGCTATACTCTTAAATCACTTCTTTTATTTAAAATGATTTCTAACTAACATACAGTAATTGTACACATGTATGGGGTCCAGTGCGATGTTTTCATACATGTATACAATGTGTAATAATCAAATCAGGGTAATTAGCATTTCCATCCCCTCAATTAAGCTGTTTCTCAATACTAGAAAATAAACATTAATATCACAAGACAGAAATGATATAACAGGAATTTGGAGGGAGGAAGGACTTTCCCAGCTGTGATGATCATCAAGTTGGAGGCTCCAGAACCTTATATTCCTATTCTTCCTCCATGCCTGGTGATCACCATAGCTCTGTAGCATCTCTTATTTCCTCTGGAGGGAGGAAAGCAATGCTCCAAAACAACCAAAACATAAGATTTTGTGAAATTGGCTGCACACATTTGGAGTATAAGTCATGGCAGCTCTATTTGCTTTTCCGTTGTAAATTTTTAAAAATTTGAAATAATATAAAAATTTGGAAAATAGTGCCTAGAATTCTCCATATTCTTTGCACAGATTTTCTAAATATTAACATTTTACCACACTTGCATCACCATTCTTTGTTTACACACACACACACACACACACAGAATTTTTTTTTTTTCTTATCCTATCTTTGGTTTGGTTTTTGTAACTCTTAAGAATAAGTTGTAAACAGTGTGGTTCTTTTTTGTAGAATAGAGACTAAGACGACTAAAAGCAGTCCCAACTATTGTACGTATAATGAAGTAAAGGCAGTGCTTACACAATCAAGTACATGGACATCTCGGTGGAAATCCATTGATTTCTTAGCAGTTGAGCAACAGTAAATGTTGCACCTAGTTGTGCTTGAATTTCCTATGATGGCTTAAACAAGACCTCTCCCTTATCCAATCCAATGCCCTATTTTCAATTCTATTTGACCCTTTGATAGAGGTGGCTGTGGAGGCATTTCTCTACTTGTTGGAGTTCTCCCATTTCTACTATTTACCACTCCAATTCCCATTCTGGATAACTGAGAAGATAGTATTTATGGATGAGGCCCACCGAGTGTGAATTTTTTAAGCAAGGTTTTATTTGTGCTCCCTAGAAAGACACTTGAAGCCATCCCTTGGTTTAGAGCTAAGCCTGTCTCAGATCAGCTGAACCACACCAAATCATGCACATTAGAGAGAAATGCATCTTTTGTAGACCCCTTGTAAACTTTGTTTATTTGTTATGCAGAAATACCTAGCTGATGTACAACTTTATTGTACAACTGTTGTGAAAATAAGTATGCTAACAAATGTAAAGAGTTCAGAACTGTGCTTGGCATGTAATAGATTCTCTGTGAGTGTGAACTGCACTTAACGTCCACTCCCTAGACTGTGGGGATGTTTTGATAACAGGAAAGGAGGAACCCTCCCCCAACTTCTGGTGTCTAAGGCCTTTATCATATGCTTTAAAACATAAGATGTGGGTCCTAGTTTTCTTATTTGACCCAATTACTTTACTTCTCTAAGTCTTAATCCTAGCCCACATATTTTATCTTGATCTGATCATTTTATTTCTCTGAATCTTAGTTGCCACTTATATTAAGTTTGAACACTTCTGCCAACTTCCTTGATTGCTTAGTCATAAGAAATGATGACATAAAAGTACTTTGAGGACTACAAACCACCACTGTTGTCATTATTTTTTACTTTATCTTGAGTAATAAAAGCTATTCTGAGCAGTTCACAGTAGATCATACAGTTCTTGTAAGGTCTGTGTATCTATGAGTTTTTACAAATACTAGAGCCTATTTTGGGAAGGACTTACATTGGGTTTTCAAAAATTCAGCTACAGATTCTTTAATTGTATTTTCAGTTTGCAGAGATTGTTCTTTACTTGTCAGGTAGATTGTATCTGGAGAGTAGAAAAGGCAGCCAGTTTGCTAAGTGAAGACCTGGGTTTAATGGGTGGATCATCATGACTCAATTCCTTCTTTACTGTGACCTGGGAAAATTATTTAATTTCTGGATAAAATTAAAGTGATGCTCAGTTTAGAATGTAAAACACCTTATTACATTTTATGTTGATTACATACATGTTGAAATGGTAGCTTTCCTTAGATATATAACATTATTATTAAATTAATTTCACTCATTTTCTTTATTTTTAAAAGTTTGGCTAATTAATATTACATATACAGTTGTGGCTCATTTTGTTTATCTATTGGGCAGTACTCTTAAAAACAAAAGATAGATACCAAACTAATGATAATGGTTCCTTCTGGGTGAGAAAGTTAAGGAGTGCAGATTTTTTCCCCCGGATATACTTCTTTAATTTTCTACACTATGCATATATTTGTAGATCACTTTTGTGAATTTAGGAAAGAAATACAAGATAAAAACAAATGAATCAATGCATATTCAAACATGCTTTGTTAACTGTCAAGGTTTTGAACAGGGATTTCTTTTTCTTTTCACTCTGAGCTACACACTCAACCCTTTTAATTTTTTTTTGGTTTTTGAAACAGCAGGGTCTTGCTGAGGCTGTCCTCGAACCTGCAATCCTCTTATCTCAGCATCCCAAATACTAGGATTATAGGCATGAGCCACCACACTTACTGCACCATTTTTAAAGGGTAGAGATTTTAAACTTGATAACCATCTCTTTTGGAATATTAACTGCACTTGAATACATACAACAGACATTTTCAATCTCTATAACTTTAAATATCAGACAAAGTATACAGGACAAATAGCCAGGTAGGGTTTGTGATAAGGAAACAAGTGTGCCTGGTTTTTAGTAGCAGAACTCAATCTATAAGGCAAGCTTGCCTTTGTATAATTGGGGCATACTTATGAGATCAGCAACAAAAATAAAAGGTGGTTTGTAAAGGAATTCAGATGCATTTAGGTTAGCTCAAATATAACTAGCAATATTTCTGGTTACTTTTTTTACATTGGTAGAACATAGAAACTTGTAAAATAGCACAGGATCATCTGGTTCCTACCTTTTGATGATGCATTGGTAGGCTAATTTTCTCCAAAAAACCTAAAAGTCATTAAATTTTAGATTTAACATTGATTTATTCTTTTAGAGGGCTTGCCAAATACAAAGATAAGTTACTCGGTCGAAATGATTAAAGAAGAATAATGGTTTGTTTTTAGTCAACACTGCATTTAGTATGTTAATTATTATTTTAGTTAAAAAGCAGGCACATGATTCTCAATCTGCTAATGGAGCTGGAAAGGAAACAGTAACCAGGGTTTTGGGAACTGGAGGAATATAATTCCCCAGGCCAGGGTGTAGGGACTGGACTAGGGCCCATGGGTGTCTTAGCTCTGTGTTTGCTGGTAAAGGTTAGAGACTAATTGGCATTTAGGTGTGTAAGTCTGTCAGGGTTATTTTGTGGTTGTCCACCACTCAAGCAGAAATCCAAGTGATTTTGCTTCGATGTCATCATTTTACTCATAGCTTAGCCACAGGGTGGCTGTGTGTTTTTGGCAAGGCCAGGTCACCTCTGTACCTCACTTTTCCAGGACAACAAAGTGCGGTTTGGGGCTGGAAGACAATCTCAAAAATCTCCTTCAGCTTTCAACCTGCTTCCTCTTTCTCCTCTCTTGTTCTCCCTTTTGCAGTACCCTCACTCACCAAATGTTCCACTTATCAGTGAAACACATGGATTGTCTGACATTTAAAGCTGCAGCTAATTTGCTGCATTACAAATATCCTTATTACTAATATGTCTATCACTTATTAAGTTATGCACGTGCATTTAAAATAAAGTTGCAAGTATATAAAATATTTATAATTTTATAAAATTATAATTTTACAATTATTAAATATTCAAAATACATCATTTTATAATTATGTAAAAATTAGTATAATTTTATAATTATCTGTAACTGTATAATGTGCAATTATATAATATATACTGTATAATTTTATATATTATATAATTATATGTTGGATATAATTATATTTTAAAATACACACACACACACACACACACACACACACACACACACACACGGAGAAAATGCCATCATGGAGGTCATATATACATATTCCCAGATTCCAAAAACTTCTTGGAGAGGTCACAGACAAAAACCAATACAATTGTATTTCCCAATTTGTCATAAAACCTAAATTTAAAGATGGTTTATAACTGCTGTCTGGAAATTTAATTTTAGGAAGTAAATGGTGAGCTTGTTTCCTTTTACTCTCTTTTTTAAAATTTTCCAGTCTCCCCAAAACTAGAACTCTTTCAGGTATGAAGAACTCTTTGCTAGCGTTCATTCTGTCACCAGAGAGCCCTTCAGTAAAATCGTCCTAGGTGCATAGTCAGACTCAGGACTCAACAAAATCAGCCTATTAGCAAATATCATCTTGACATGGGCATAGTGTGTGTGTGTATAAAAGCACGATTTACTTGGATTTATTGAGGCAGCAGTAAATAAATTTGGAAGCAGTGAATTATATTAGGAAAACATGACTGAGCATTTAAAGCTTTTTCTCAGTGAAATAAATGGTATGTTTGCTGACAGTCTCTTTCCCATGTATTAATACAGAAAAAGTGATTTACCAAAAAATGGTAATAGAAACCAGCAAATACTTTAATTTGTGTTATTATCCCAGCCAATATAAAATTCAGGGAAGCAGAAATGGCACGGGTGGAGACACAGCGGTAACAGCTGCTCCATGACACCATGGAGCGTGTTCTACTTGAGGGATGCCACGTTGCCATGGCAGCAAGCTATGCCTGTAAGCAGCCTGCAACCTCAGAAAGCCTGCTCTGCCCAGGGAAGGGGCAGAGAGCATTCTTTGCTCTTTGTATATTTGGTGGACTGGGGTTGGTGGTACATGACCTAGCATTTTAATAAATCTTTGTAGAGTGCAGGTTATATTCAAGTTGGTACCTGCCTTCAAGGAACTTGTAGTCAGGCTGAGTAACCTAGCCTTCATAAGACAGAAGGTTCTCCCGTGTTCAGATAAAATGCAGTTGCTAGAGGCTGCAGCAGTTAAGGAAGCTTTCTTGAAAGGAGGCAAGACTTACATACATTAGATTTTGAAAAATAATGAAATTCAAATGGTTTGCCCTGTTCCCATTTTAGCTATGGATTTTTAACATAGCTTATTTATACTGTGTTAGTCCAAAGTGTTAGTTGGAGTTGGGTCTAGAATTAATCCAGGCTGGTTTCTGGACACATGAAGAAACAGAAGAAGGGAAGAATGAGTAGAGGACATGTATGTTGACAAGAATAAGTTCATGTTAGACGAACTGGAAGGAACTCAGGTGGAGGGCACATTGCTGTGGGGCTGGAAGCTCAGAGCCCAGGTGGCTGCAGGCAGCAGCCTTCTCTCCTAGTTGACTGGCGATTCCACATACCTCCAACCCCTCCCCAGGTAGCTATCTCAGGTGGGTATAAGTTTCTGCTCCCAAAGTTTCCAAAAAGGCTTCCCCACTCCCCTGGCAGCAAACCTGACATTTGTAAGACAGTAATAAGGTTAAGAACCTGATGAGTCTGGATAAGAAATTATTCTTGCTATCATAGATTATGTTCCATCCCTAATTGTTTTTTAGTCTAAATAAACTTATTTTGGAATAGTTTTAGATTTGCAGAAAAGTTGAAAGTACAGAGAGTTCCCATATCCCTCTTACTCGGTGTCCCCCCCTATTAACATCTAACATTAGTATGGAGCATCCCTCATCCACTGTAACATCTTATTAACTAGCGCCCATATTTAGTGTTTTTTTTTTTTTTTTTTTTGCGGTACTGGGGATTGAACTCAGGGGCATTCTACCTCCGAGCTACACTCCCAGCCCTATTTTTTATTCTTTATTTTGAAACTGGGTCTCACTAAGTTGCGGAGTGCCTCACTAGGTAGCTGAGGTTGGCTGCGAACCCAGATCCTCCTGTCTCAGCCTCCCGAATGCTGGGATTACAAGCGTGCACCACCACGCCCGGCCATATTTAGTTTTTACCTAGTGTCCTTTTTCTGTCCCATGATTCCATCTAAGATTCCATATTATATTTATTTATCATTTTTGTTTAGGTTCTTCTTGGCTATGACAATTTTCAAACTTTTCTTGCATTTGATGACCTGGATAGATTTGAGGAATACTGGTTTCAACTGTTTTTTGAAGAGATTTAAACCTCTACAATGGCTGAGGATTTGACTGCTATTGGCCATCTGCTTTTCTAAATGCTACTTGTCATTTACTTCGCCTCTAATCTCGTGGTAGATTTCACTGCTGGGTTTGCATCTCTTCCTGCATCCATAGCCTTGTTTGGCCACATTATGAGTGGGATATATTTCCCTACCTCCTGACTTTGGGTTTGATCCTGTTAAGTTGTGCTAGCCAATGGCACATGGGCAGAAGTGACAGGACCTAGGTATTAAGAAGACTTTTGTGATTTCACTTAACTTCCTTCGTTTCTGTCATTGCCATGAGAGGCTGGCCCTTTGGTGGGATGCAAAGGACGAGAGTCACCTGGAGCTCCCCTTAGCTGAGCCTCGGCTAGATCAGCTTACGCCAGCCAAGTCCTAGATGGATGAATAGTAATCAGCGATGTTGTTTTCCACCTCAGAGCTTTGGAAACAATTATACAGCAATCATTAATTGATATATACCCTAACATTAAATGTATTTAATTATAAAATTTTTACCTTTTTTAGTCTTAAAAAATGGCTTTGACTTCATGCTTTATTGACTTATTTTAATGGAGGACATGTTTTTCATTGAAAATCTGAGCTACTTCATCTCTGAGCCCAAAGGACACTTTCATTAGCTATTGATGAACTGTGTAGTGATCAAGGAAAAATAAAAATTGAGCTGCTTACGAATGTGTCCATTCATCCATTCAGCAGCTTTTTATTTGACTAATATGTGTTGGGCCTTCTGCTTGATGCTGAGCATATGGGGTGAATAAGAGTGGGTGCAGCCCCAGCCCTCAGGGAGGTGGCTTCTTGAAGGGAAATAGATAAAAATGCAAATATGAGGGGAGTGTGTTTCTCAAAAGAAAGTTATTGCGTGTGCATTCACAGGGGATCTCATATGGCCATGGTCTCAGGTAACCTTCCTTGAGGAAAACTGATCAGGATTCTGGAGCAAGGGAGTAGGCGAGGCTGAGTAGGGGAGCGCTCTGTGTAAAGAGAATACCGTGTTCTGCAGCAGGCAGAAGCATGGCAGCTTCACTGAGCTGCACAAAGCTTGGCAGGACTGGACTTCAGGACAAAGTGGGGCCTGAGGGTCAGAAGGAGGATGGGACTGGCTTCTAGCTGCCCAGAATTTGAGTGATTTGTGATGTTCCCACTTCTACAGAAGGTACTGAAGAAGGGCATATTATTCACCCCTCCATCACTGTAACAAAATACCTGAGAAAAATTGACTTATAAAGGGGAGGGGGAAGATTTCCTTTGGTTCATGGTTTTAGTCCATGGTCAGTTGGTCCTGATTTCTTTGGGCCTGGGGTGAGGTAGAATATCAAGGTAGGGAGCACAGGGCAGAGGAAATTGCTTACCTCATGGCGGCCAGGAAGCAAAGAGGAGCACAGGAAGGGGCTAGGGTCCCCAAATCCCTTTCATGGGCATATCCTCAAGGACCTGACTTTTTCCTACTAGGCTCCATCTTGTAAAGGTTCTACCACCTTCCAGCAGTGCCACAGGCTGGTAACCAAGTCTTTAACACATGAGATCTGGAAAGAGACTCTAGATCCAAACCGTATCACAGAAGAAGAGAACCCTCTCCTTGCATGCTGGTAGCAAGTGTGACAGGTCTAAAGCTCTGTCTCAGGATGAAACTCCTGCAGGAAGGCCAGAAACTCTCCAGTGGGATCTGCTGGCAGCTGAGCATTCGGTGGCAGGGAGCGTGGCCTGACAGTGGAATCTGGTAGCAGGAAGCAAGGGATGAAGACCAAGATGTGTTGGAGTCTTCAGGGGTGTTCTAAACAGTGCTGGCTGCTACTTTTGGCTTGGTTCCCAGCCTTCTAAGCTGATCTGTATGAGAGGCCCTTCTAATAAATCCTTTTCCTGCTTTAGTTACTCAGACTTGATTTTTGGTGCTAAAGTCAAGAACTTTAAAAAGAATAGCTGGGTAGGTCCAGACCATGATGACTCTTCCAGGGCCTATTAAGGAAAGTTATCTTCATGGAAGGGAACTGGAGCTTCATAGGGATGGTATTGGAGATGAGGAGACTGTCAGACTGGAGCCAATAGTTATAGCCTAATGTCTTCATTTAGATTTCTCTGGAAGATGAAGATTAAGATAAAGGTTTGGATTTGTTTGAGCAATGATCCCAGGGAGCAGCAGAAGAGGAAAAGTTGGCCCATTTGGGTGTGTCATTGAGTCAGCTGTTACTGTGAGCACCCTTGGGGGAGTCCCAATGAGGAGCTCCAGAAATGGCAGGGAACATATCCAGAGTTATATGACATGAGTGAGGATGAGCTGGGATGTTTATCCATCAACTCTCACCAATTGTTGGTTGAGGGTTGCTCTAGGGAGGAGTATTCATTTCCCAGAACTCCTGATCTGTCCTGAACCAGGGCTAAATGGGAATCCCTCAGGTGAAGAGTTACAGGTACTGGCCAGTGGAAGTCACAGAATCTCTGTGCCTCTAAATGGTTAATTCTGGGGGAAAATTGGCAGGAGACAGCAATGTCTGCTCACCTAACCCCCCCCCCCCCAAAAAAAAACACCCCCCGCTGGCTCTACTTGATGAACTGCAAATTGTTACCTTAGGCTAGAGGAGGCTGTAAGAAAAAAAAACAGTAATGAGTACCTTGTGTTGTTCCCTGCCCCACTAAAAACTGACCAATTAAAAAAGTCCCAGTTAGCCGGGCATGGTGGCACACACTTGTAGTCCCAGCATTTGGGAGGCTGAGACCATAGGATCCGGGTTCGCGGCCAGCCTCAGCTACCTAGTGAGGCACTCCGCAACTTAGTGAGACCCTGTTTCAAAACAAAGAATATAAAATATGGCTGGGGGTATAGCTCGGAGGTAGAATGCCTCTGAGTTCAATCCCCAGTACCGCAAAAAAAAAAAAAAAAAAAAAAAAAAAAGTCCCAGTTACTTTCTATTTATAATTTGTTTCTGCTTCAGAAGAAAGTTTAAAATATGAAGAAGAACTTGGTTTTAAGGTGCAGTAGACTCAAGTTAGGACCTTGGTTCCACTTGCATTCCTTTGTAATCTTGGGCATTAACTTCATGCTCCTGGAAGTACTGCTTTTGTAGAAAAGACTATGAACCAACTACACTGCTAGGGCTGTCATAAGAAAATGCCACAAATTGGTGGCTTCGGTAACAGATATGTACTTTCCTATTGTTCTGGAGGCTGGAGTCCCAAGACCAAGGCATTAGCAGGGTCTCTTCTAAAGCCTTGTAGATGCCTGTTTTCTGCTTGTGTCTTCACAGTCTTCCCTCTGTGTGCACTCTCTCTGTTCTTATTTTTTTTTTTTTTGTGGTACTGGGGATTGAACCCAGGGGCATTCTACCTCCGAGCTACATTCCTAGTCCTATTTTTTATTCTTTATTTTTGAAACAGGGTCTCACTAAGTTGCAGAGAGCCTCACTAAGTAGCTGAGGTTGGCCACAAACCTGGATCCTCTGGTCTCAGCCTCCCACCTATCTCTTCTTATAAGAACACCAGTTGCTTTGTTCTGAATGCCCCCCCCAAATTCATGTGTTGAAACTTAGTATTTAACAGGTGGGGCCTTTTAGGAAGTCATTAAGACACAAAAGATTGACCCTTATGAATAAATTACTACTCTTTAAAGAGGCTTCCTAGAGAGTCTTCATCTCTCTTGTCCTCTGTCCTCTGTGCCATGTGAGGACATGTGTGTTCCTCCCCTTTGGAGGATGGTGCATCAAAGCACCAGCTTGGAAGGAGAGACTAGGACCCTGACCAGACACTGCACCCACCGGTACCCTGATCTTGGACTTCTCAGCCTCCAGCACTGTGAGAAATACACTTAAGATCTTTATAAATTGCTCGGTCTGGGTATTTTATTATAGCAGCACAAACTGGCTAACACACTAGTCATATTGGATTAGAGCCCACACGGATGACCTCATTTAACCTCAACTGCTTCCTTCCAGGCCTATCTTCAAATACAGTCCCACTCTGAGGTAAGGAGAGGTTAGAATATCAATTTTGGAGGGAAATAATTCGTCTCATAACATCAACTAAACAGCTTACTTATCAAGATTGACAACTTCCTAATCAAGACTTCCTTCAGGACCCTTACCTCAGAGTCTCCACCCAAATAAAGTAAATAATAATGTTGTCAACTTCACCAGTCCCAACATGTTGTCCATCTTGCGAGGCCCGTTACCAGTCACCCTACTCAGCTCTAAAACCATTCTCTGTCAAGGTACCTTTCTCCCTGACTGCAGTAAGTCTGATAAATACAGCTTCGCTTGATCAATAGGCTTCTCTGGTGGCCTTTGGGGAGTGGAGAGGTTAAAATAAAATAAAATGATGAACAATCTAGCACAGTACCTGGCATTTAGAGAATGCTTGTTTTCTCTCCTACTCCACAGTGTGTATGATTTTCAGTGTAAGGATTTTCAGAGCTTGAACAATAATTTTTGTTTTCTTCCTTTGTCATGCCCAAATTGACAAAATAATCTCACCTTGAAAACCTTCTGTCTCTTTGTGTTGTCTGGATAAATCTGTGCCTGATACAAGTCAGCAGTTTTTAAGTTATTTTCAACTCTTTCTTGTAGCCCTTGAAATGTCAGAATCAATTGGAGGTTAGTCAAAGGTTTCTTCATGTGTAATACAATTTTGTTCAACATGGCAGTTGCTGAGGATTTTGCAGACTCAAGCAGTTGAGTGTGAATTATGGAATCAACGACTGTTATGTAAATTACAGGAAAATAGAGGATAATTTCTCTCTCCCTGAAAGATCAGGGCACAGTGCTCTTTATATTGAAAGTAGTACTTATCTTTATATCGAAAGTAGTACTACCTGATTTTGTTAGAGATTTTTATTTATATGTCTGTCTTTCTTGGAAGCAGAAAGCTGCTAGAAGGAAAGAGTCTATACATCCCATGTAATCTAAAATTTTACACACAGTAAGATTTCAGTACAAACTGATTAAGGAGCCTGACTTTAGTCTTCAACTATGAGGAGAGTCCTGGAGGGTGAAGAAGGAGAGGATGACATCTGTGTGCCTTTCATGAGTGAGGGGCTTGCCATACTTTCTTTCATCCAATCCTCACTACAACCCTGTGCAGTCAGAACTACTATTCCTTTTAACAGATGAGGAAACAGAAGTTTGGAGAGGATAATTTGGCCAAGGTCACAATCCTGGGAAATGAGAGGAACAGAATGAGACCCAAATCTAACATAGTCATCCTAGTCATCCTTTGGTATCCCCAGGGGATTGGTTCTGGAACCGCCCCCCTCCCGATACCAAAATCCTTGGATGCTTAAGTATTTTATATAAAATGATGTATATTATCATACAACCTACACATATCCCCTAGTATACTTTAAATCATCTCTAAATTACTATAATACCTCATACAGTGTAAATGCTACATACATAGTTGTTATATTGTTTAGGGAATAGTGACAAGAAAAAAAGTCTGTAGAAGTTTGGTATGGGTGCAACTTTTCCCCAAATATTTTCAATCCGTGATTGGTTGAATTGCTTGTGAGGATAAAGAAGATCAACTGTATTGCTTTTTAATGGAAAGCAAATATTTCTCCCTTTGCTTTTATTCCTACTAAGTAGATAATGTTGAAAGCCAGCAATTTATTTAAGGCAGCTCAGAAATTGATTTGCATAACAACTACTACAATACCATGAACCAAACATCAAACCACCAATAGAAGGAGGGAAAAAACTAACCAGAAGTGTTGCTGGATGCATAATATTTTGCTTCTTTTAATAATGTGTTTCTTTTAATAATGTTTTTGCTTTTTCGAGTGCTTGCCTTGATTGTAGTTAGAGCCCTCAGACATTTAAGTTTTTCCTGACTTTCGATTAGGTTCTCTGACTAGTTCTGCAAAGGCAGATGACTTTAGCCTCACTCATCTTCCCTCTGTATTCTCCTCTACCTGCTGAAGACTCTTTTGGAAGCCCTAGAGACCCTCTGCCTGCAGGCCATTCTCTGGCATGCTAGTTCTGTGCCTGAGGAAGCCCTATTTGGGGGAGAATTAATTTTGCTGGAGCACTTCCAAGCAGGACGTGACAGGGATCTGGTGTGTAATCACTCTGACTCCCTGGGATGGAGAGATGACCCTGGGGCCTCTTCCACAGTTTTCCCAGAAGTTCTCAGCAGACTGGAGCCCCACTTGCCTGTGGTGGGAGTTTGCTTAAAATCATATGGTTTTGTGCCAAAAAAGGAGACTCGATGAAGGAAACAGTGCAAATAATGCTCTCTACATTTACAGAGTTATCAAAACTATTCTGGATAATATGTATGGGGACTGGGAGGCAGAGTGGTGGATCAGGAGGGAAGCACACCAAATCCTTCATGCACGGATGTTCTATCACTCTGAACCTCATTATGATGTAGAATTACAACACACCAATAAAAGTATATATATTATATATTAAAAAAACCCTACACTTTATTGTCTTCGCTCCCTTTTCTGTCTCACTTCCATACCCATCTACTGGTGCTTCCCAAGGAACTTGCCCTGGGTCCAACACCCTTTTAGATGAAGCAGCTTGCCAGGGAGTAGAGAATCCAGTACTTTTCTGCCTTCATAAGTAACTGTACTTATGAAGAAAAGACACGGATTCAAGAGAGGAATCTCCCTGGGGTACAGCGTGTGGGGAGAAGTCTAGGCTTCAGACTGTGTCCTGTGAGTTCTATATTATTTGGGGGAACATGGATGAGAACAGACCCAGCATTTGCAATAAGAGGGTGGTCCCTAGAAGCGCATCACAGTGAGATTCTGACTTATCACAGTGGGGAGTAGAAGATGTATAGAGGAGAGGTGTACTTAGAGACTGAATAAAGATGAGGGGTGAGAAGCTGGACACAAAAGACTAACTATTAAACCCATGCAGGTGCGGATCTTCAGTGAGCAGCATTCACCTCACTTGGGGTCTCAGGCCTCACCTCCTGAACTTCTGCATTTTGATAAGATCTGCATGTGATTCATATATACATGGAAGTTTGAGAGATACTGTCTTCTGAATCTAAAAATAATATGAGGAAAATATGACACCCTGAGCCTCAACTGACATTCCCTCTTTACATCCACTTGTTTACCTGCCCACCTGAGTCCTGTCTTTTCTTTCTTAAAATATTTTCTAGTTGGGCATGATGGCACACACCTGTAATCCAAATACTTGGGATACTGAGACAGGAGGATCACTGGTTTGAGGCCAGCCTCAGAAACTTAGCAAGACCCTCATTAACTTAGTGAGACCCTGTTTCAAAATAAAAAATAAAGGGACAGGGGCATAGCTCAAAGGCAGAATGACCCTAGGTTCAATCTCCAGTACCCTTTCCACCAAACAAAACAAAACAAAACAAAACAAAACAAAACAAAACAAAACAAAACAAAAACAACAAAAAACCCCAACTCCCGCAAAAAAAACCACAAACAAACCCAAAACAACAATAAAACAATAACAAAAAAACAAAATCTACAAACAAAACAAACAAAAAACTAGGGCAGCACACAGATATATGTATATATATATGTATATGTATGTATATATATGGTATTTCTTTATCTAGTATAAATATTTTTACTTATCCTGATCATTAAGTCAAACTACTATATCAATGAATTCAGATGTTCTGAACACCATAAAAATTAATATATTACAGAGTCAGTCATGTGATTTGGGGCCAAAAAAAATGTCACCTCTCTGAATTTAAGTTGCCTTACCTATTAAAGGAAGGTTTGAAGATATCTGAGATCTGTCACATGATTGCATAATTTTGAACCCCAAGAGCTTTGGTCTGATGACACAGGTAAAAATGCCTCCAAGAATACTTCTGTGGTAGACTTTTGGAGTCATGACCCCAGTTTATTCTTGCCTCACTGTATCTATTTCTTTGAGTGTTTCCTGTTCACAGGAACCTTGGACCAGGCCCTGTGTCTTGCTTTGTCTGGTAAAACATAGCAAATATGCCATAAACAGAGGCCTGAGAAGTGCTTGTGTAATAGTTTCCTCTGTTGCTGCATCAGTTCTCAGCCCCACCACCAGATGACTGTCTCTACATGAGTGACCCCAGGCAAGACAAGCAGAAGATCCACCCAGCTGAACCCATTCTAAATTGCTATCTCAGAGAACTGTGAGCTAATAAATGCTTATTCTTAGGATCTAGTCCACTTTGATGGCTTCTTACAGAGCCAAAGCTGATTTGTTGACACTGCTTTTGTCTTTAATCCTTGAATCCAACTTCTTATAGGAGCAGAACTTGGTGACTATTTTCAATGAGAAATTATAGTCAGTTTTATAATCCAAAATTAGTTTTATTTTTTTTTTTCGGTACTGGGAATTGAACCAAGGACATTCTACCTCTGAGTTATACCTTCAGCCCTTTTACTATTTTACTTTGAAACAAGGTATCACTGAGTTGCTGAGGTTGGCCTCAAACCTACAATCCTCCTGTTTCAGCCTCCCAAGTACTGGGATTATAGGCATGCAACACCATAGCTGGTTTACAGTCAATTATTTATGGTTCACTAATGATTATTTGCTTATACTATATCTTATATAAAAGAATTTTTTTCCTCACAGAACATGCTCCTTCTTCAAACATTGGCTTAGAAATGAACATTACATGTAATGAAATGGGGAGAATTCTTTCTCTTTGCCTCCCTCCCCTTTTGGTGCCAGGGCTTGAACTCAGGGGTATGTCACCTCTGATCTACATCCTGAATCCCTTATTAATTTTTTAAATTTTGAATCAGGTTCTTTCTAAGTTGCTGAGGCTGTTTTGAACCTTCAATCCTTCTAAGTACAGGGATTATAAGTGTGCGCCACCATGCCTGGCCGGGCTGTCCCCTTCTTTCTGATTACAGCTAAACTGATGATCTCACACAGGCTGCTTCGATTGTATATGTTCTCTTCCCATGAACTTCCCTTCTAAAGTACCAGATGTATTCCTCTATGTCTCACTAAAGAACTGACAATAAAAGTAAATTGTGGCCCTGTAGAGTATTCATAGCTGCTGAAAGCAGAGGCAGGCTTCAGAGAAACCCAGCAGAACTTTGACATTTGTAGGCGTCCCTGTAGACGATGGTTGGTGGGTGGAATGCCCCTCGGAGATGAAAGACTACCAGCCACAAGTGGTTTAGAACCGTATTGTTTAGAAAATGACAAACATACCCATTGTTTCCTGACTTGAGTCAAAACAAACCAAACCAAAGCTACTCCATGCTGCAGTCAGACACTTGACATTACCCAGCTCATATACAATTCAGAATACATTTTGTCTTCAAAACAGGGGTTGGTAATGTTGGTTTTGGTCTATATGGGACTTGGGCAAATGGAAAACATGATGACAAACAAGTCAACCTCAATACATTTTGGATCTCAAACATCCATTCATCAGGAGCCAGACCCTCATCTCTCACAGAGGGCACTCGTGAAGCCCCTGCAGAATCCCTCAGTAGTGCACAGTACTTCTGAGTGCAGGTTCAAGGAGCAGGATTTTCTTTGACCACATTATGGATGGAAATGAAATTGGATGTGTTGTTCTGTCCTTAATTCTCTTTGGCATTCAGAACTGTATTCCAGCCGGGAGCCTATTATAAGCAAATAAATCAGCATGTAAGCTGGCTGGCAGGTCTTAAAACACATCCAGGCATCCAACTTAGTTGCATCCAAAGCCCGTGATGGACACAGGAGATGTCTGGCACATCGAAATAAATTTGAACAACAGGTGAAACTTTAAAGGACTGTCTGTAAAATAAAATCAGGCAAACTTTTTTTTTCTCCCTTTTCTGATGTATATGTCCTTCATCTCTGCACAGGCTATCGTCTAGATATTTGGTTCTCCTTCTTTCCAGCCATTCCCTAACTGTCTTTCCTGCATCTAATTTTTTTTTGGCAGTACTGGGGATTGAACTCAGGGGCATTCTATCTCCAAGCTATAGCCTCAGTCCTATTTTTTATTCTTTATTTTGAAACAGGGTCCCACTGAGTTGCAGAGCGCCTCACTAAGTATCTGAAGCTGGCCGCGAACCTGGATCCTCCGGTCTCGGTCTCCCAAATGCTGGGATTACAAGCATGTGCCACCATGCCCGGCTCTAAATATTTTAAAATCATTTTTCTTTGTTATTTTTTAAACTTTCTTGAATGGTTTCTGTGTTTTGATAAAGCTCTTCCCATGTCTCTTTTATTTTGGTGTAATGTTTTAATATTATTTCTATTTTTAGTGACTTCTTATTTCTTCTTTCAAAGGATATCAGACAATTGAATGCACCATAAATAAAGGGCAACTGGAATGAAAACATCTCAAGAGGATGTGAGAGGGATGGGCAGGGTTCTATCGAGGCAGGGAGTAACAGATGGCAGCTGCCAGGGAAAGAAAAAACACTTCTAATAAATGAAGATTTAGTTACCCATTTTCCAAATCCAATTTTGTCAAGAGGGATACAATGGACACAGCCAGGATTAGCCAGGCATCACAACGGCAATTTTTGAGAAATTATGCAGACTCTAGTAAGAAAGGTAAAGGAGAAGGAATGGAAATAATTTTGGGTAATTCAAATGAATATTTGACTGCTATTTGTAGAGTGCACAAGGTTGTTCTAGGGAGGCGAGGTTAATAGGGGTAAAAATTATTTATGTACAAATATTCACATTTCTCTCCATGCCTGCCACTTTGTATTGAAGAACAAATGAGTCAGACCCCCAATTCTTTCTTAGGAAGACTTTGGAAGCTGAGAGAAAATTAATGCATGTGGAGAAGCTAAGTTTATTTGCCCAGTTAAAAGCTAGCTGAGAAAGAAGAGAGAGAAAGAGGTTCCAGCCTTTTGAACAGAGTCTTCAGGGAACAGGGAGGTTTAAGGGCAAGAAGAAAAGATGAGACAATCTTAAGTAGCTGGAGAAAAGGGGAAAGGAAAGTGGACTTTAAGAAAGAAATACTCCTCTTCGAAAGAAATGGGCGGGTGTCTTACAAAAATAGAAGGAAGGCCACTGGACGGGAGAAAAGAGAGCAGGGGAGGGGAGGAGAGGAGGGAAAATGGAGATACTGGGGAATGAAATTGACAAAATTATGTTTGTGTATTTACAAGAACATAACAATGAATCCCACTATTATTTATAATCACAATGTACAAATAAAAAAAGAAAAAATAAAAATAAAAGAAAAATGCTTCCTTTAGCATTCTTTGAGAGAGGTTAGGAGATACTAAAATTAATTTTTTAATGACTTTGGCTGCTGGGCTAGATTTCTTTGAAAACTAGACTGTGGGGCCTGAGAATTACTTATGCCACAGAAAATCTCCTAATGCATTATCCATTACTCTTATGATCTAGCCATTTTACAATATTTTCACAACCACAGAACTGTATATCCAAATATCAGAGACACAAAGGCAGGAGGTGAAGTAAGGGAGGCAGTGCTTAGTTTAACAATCCAGTATACCTTGACACTGTTTGGTGACTCTACCTCACTTTGTAGGATGTGTGTTTTCTCTGTGTAAGATCTATCCTGATTCTGAATCCTAGTGAAGGGTGCTAAGTTTTCAGTACTCTAGGTTCCCTTAGAACCAAACCATCAGTAGTATTTGAGAATAAGTAGTTTTCTTGGGGGTGAGCCCAGAAAGCTCTGGTAGGGGAGAAAAGAATAGTGACAGGGAAGGGAAGGAAAACAGTGGAGGGTGTGTTTCTGAAAAAAGTTGTTACAAGTGCTTGCTTGCTCAGTGGTATTCCATGTGCTTATGAACTTGTCAAGAGACTGAAACTGAGACTGACATATACATATGTGTGCACTTGCATGTACACTTGAATTACTTGGATAAGTGACTGGCACTCATGGTGTTTTTCACTCTGTCCACATAACTCGGTCACGTCTGAGCTGGATGGGAGTGAGAACAATAGTGTGTGACAGCAGGAACTGTGGGGATAGTAGCTGATATTTACTGAGCAGGCACAACTTGTGTGTGCCCTCCATGCATGAGCAATCCTGTGAGGTCAAGACTACTGTGATTCATATCTGATGGATCCTGCAGGAATAAACCATAAAGAAGACAAGGTTTAGGAGCAGACCTGGGCAGCCTGACTTGAGAGGCAGTTGTTAACTTCTGCACTGTAATGACTGAGTTGTCAACAGTAATGGTCAAGTTGTTAATAAAGATGCCAGTGAATCCTTGGCGGATAATCTTTAATGCTAAGAGGAGGACAGAGCTTTTATGTCCACGGAAACTCTGATCTCCGTGCTCCCATGCTTGTCCGGAGGATGTGTCTGTTCCAAGCTGGATTCACATGGATTCATACAGGACATGGCAGGACAGCTGTGGGATGAAGCCAGGGGGAAGTGTGACCGTTATGGGAAGCAGAAAGCCTCATGCTACAGGGGGACTAGATGACAAGTCACGTTAACCCTGTGCCAGTGTTATCCCACCATTTGATTTCTCCTTTTCTCATTTACCCACTAAAGAGACATTCCTGGCCTGTTGTTGCATGGAGAAGGATGAGCATGTTCCTGGCTTCAGGCACCTGCCTCCTTCTCTTGCCTGTTCAGGGCCCATGGAGCTGCCCAGCTCTGAGTCTGCCCATTCTTTGGAGAGGTGGGCACACAGGGGAGGAAAAGCAAGGGTAGCTCACTTGGCTTGGGATATGGCAAAGCTCAGCGGCACCCTGAGGGGGAGCCTGGGCTGCTCAGGTGAGAAATGCCTCCTGTGGCATTTCCCCCGCAAGTGTGCCCACCCTTAGGCCAAAAAAGGATCAATGATCAACCAAGTCCATTTCCTTTCTATAGATAACTTTGTACAAACCACCATTTGTCATGCTTTTCTGGACTCTGAAAAGGCAAATTTCCTATTTTATTTTTCTTCGTCTTTTCTCCATTCAAATTCTTTCCCAGCCAGTCCTTCCCACTCCATCCTCAATGAACATGTTCCAGGAGACGCACACGAACATCACCACAGCCATATATTTTGAGAGTCAGACAGTTTGGTAAAATTCATGTCAAGGGATGAGAGCTGAGATTAGCCTTGGAGGGATCTTGGAAGTCATCAGGCTGGGGCCTTGGGGATCTGGCTGGAGGGATACTGAGAGAGGGTTACACAGACTTCTTGGAACTTCCCATGAAGGTGTATAATTGCTAATTTCCTTGGCTGATTTCAGAAAAGATTTAAAATAAGCTTTAGTTGTAAGGAAGTCCTTCTTTAAGTGTGCTTCAAATCTCTCTTTCTGTAATTTAATAATCAGCACACCCCCAAAGAGCAATTTTGTCAACCAAAAAGGAACTTTAGACACAGCAAGCACAGATGAAGTCACACTTGGGTTAAGAAACATTTAAGAAGTGCCTAATAACATTGTCAAAGGCAACATGTGAAAATTTAATTTTTTTTTTTGCGGTACTAGGGATTGAACTCAGGAGCATTCTACTTCCGAGCTATACCCCTAGCCCTATTTTTTATTCCTTATTTTGAAACAGGGTCTCACTAAGTTGCGGAGTGCCTCACTAGGTAGCTGAGGCTGGCTGCGAAACCGGATCCTCCAGTCTCAGCCTCTCAAATGCTGGGATTACAAGCGTGCACCACCACGCCTGGCTGAAAATTTAATTTTTGAGGTCTGTGCCTAGCAGACACAGGAGAATTGGAAAGGGTCATTAAAAAACAAATCAATAGAATAAATCAACATCCCCTGTTCAAGATGCAATTTGAAAAAATCATTTAAAAGTAACAACTGGCATCTTTGGTCTTATATGTCTTAATGTGCAATAAAAACAGAAAAAACAAACCCACCTTCAGAGACAAGCTAGAAACCAACCTGCCCCTCATTTTGGGCCACTGGCCATAAACCTTTCCCTCCCTGAACTAATCACATCGGAGTCAATAACTGCAAGTTATTCAGAGCATAACTCAGGCAATACTCTTCTAGTCTATAACTTCAAAGCCAATGAGGATTCTGCATAGATAATAAATGTTGCCTGGAATGGCAATATTTCACTTCTTGTAGATTTGGAAAAACCTGCGTGGCTCAATTCATTCCCACTTGTGTTCTGGGTTTGAAAATAAATATTACAGCACCATTTTCAAGTCTGGATCTGGTTTGCTATTGATATTGCAAAGTCAATGCGTAATAAAACATAGAATGAAAAGCTACATAAAGAGGAAGTAAAATCACATAAGAAAGCCTGAAATTTTCTAAATGAAAGGTCCATTTCTTTAGTGAGGTGCTATTTTGAGATAGAGTTTAATGGCTAACATTGCTGCTTTTGATCACTAGTACAATTTGTCTGGCAATATAAGTTAATCCTTGCAGTAATTCAGTCTCTTTGGGGTGGGTATGAATTAGAGGGAAAGGCTGAGGTCTATTTCCTACAGGAAAGAAGCACTTAGTCTTTGGTAGAAACAAAGCTTGTCATTAGTCATCACTATTCTGAAAAATGGAGTTAAAAGAGTTTACCTTGTGTATGCAAGCTATTCATTTACAGTTAGTTACACATGATTTGTGTCTCATTTATCTTTTGGGAAATGTTCGGGTTTAGGCTTAGCATTTTCAATGGGTCCACCAAACAAATAACCCAGCCGTTTATCTTCCAGTTTGTGGGCATCGACATTAATGCTGGATGTCCATCAACAGAGTAATGGATTACAAAACTATGGGATATGTACACAATGGAATTTTACTCAGCCATAAAGAAGAACAAAATCATGTCATTTGCAGGGAAATAGATGGAACTGGAAAACATTGTTAAGTGAGATTAGTTAGTCACAAAAATTAAAAAAATTGTATGCTCTTCCTAATATGTGGATGCTAGGGAGAAAATGGGCATAAGAGGGACTCCAGATAAAGAAGAAGAAACCTTAGCTGAGCAAAGAAGTTGACTTAACTGAAGGTGATGGGGAAGGGGAGACACCCTAATGCACATGATGTACTTTCACAAACATATCAAAGTCAATCACTAAACTGAACCTAAAAAGGAGGGAGGGCAAGGGAGTGGGGCAGGAATTGGGGAAGGGTTAAATGAGAAATGTGTGCACGTATGCCTTTATCAGTTTGTATATAACAAAGATGTATGATTAAAATGCACCAATTTAAAATAAATAAATAAATAAGTTAAAAAAACACATTAATGCTGGCCTGAAGTACAATAGTTGACTTGCAGAGAGAAACCTTGCAAATTAGAGTGCACTGTTGGGTGAATCACCAGGCAGTGACCCAGAAAGACACTCTGCAGGCCTCTTCCCTCTCCAGGATGCAAATGGGTTGGGGAGCAGGTTGGGGAGGATAAGGGTGCAGGCTCAGTCATGCTCTGTTTGCTGACCTCTCTGCTCTCCCCACAAAATAAGCTATGAGAAGGTCTTATGTCACCTGCTACCTCTTGGACTTTGTGTTGCCAGGTGACCCTCTTGGGAAAAAAATACGAGTTGCTTTTGGGGTCCCCACTGGTGATGGAGGTCAGAAGCAGCAGGGGCGGAGGAGGGAGGTGAACACATCCCTGAAGGGACGGTTTCGTGAAACTGGACAAATAGCTTATTGTTCTGTTGGATCTCTGCACTCAGTCACCAGCCACGGGTGGTCCTACGACACTGGAAATGTGGTGGTCTGGACCAGTGTGCTGTAAGTAGGAAATGTGCAGGACATTTTGAAAACTAAGGATAAAAATAAGAATGTAAATATTTCACATACATATTTTAGAATATGAATTACACATTAAAATGGTAGTAGTTTGAATATGTTGGATTAAATGAAATATATTATTAGAATTACTTTTTAAATTTCCTTGTCTTACTTTTAAAATGTACTTTTAGACAATATAACATCACCCGTGTGGATTCCTTTGTATTTTTAGTGAATAGCATTTGTATTGAATGGTGAATTTGGGGAAGAAGACACATCTTAGCATTGTCATTGCTACAATCCAAGAAGGAAGGAAGATTTATTTGCTCACAGTTTGGAGACTGGTTTGGAGGTTTTGAGTTCAGCCCATTGAGGCTGGGAACTGCGGATCTCAGGGCCTGGTGGGGGGGAAGCGGGGAGAGGGAGAACTCAAGGGTTTGCTCTGATGTGAGGCGGGAAGCCAGAGAGGAAGCTGGGGGAGGAGGAACCATGTATAATCCCCAAGGTTGCAGCCCCATGAACCTGCCTTCTGCAGTCACACCCTACAGGCCTGGCCCACCACCCAGATGAATCCATGACAATGGATTCATCCACGACTGAGCTTACAGTCAAGCCCCCGTTTCCAATATTGCCACCCTGTTTCTGTGAGGGGTAGGGGCACCCCAAATACAGACTGTTAAAATAGTGAACCAACTTTTCATTTTAGGAAATAAATTTAGTGCTTGTGGGAGGAGTCTGAAAAGAGAGGGGAAAGACTTGGATTTGGGACATATAAATCTAATAGTTTTAAGATTCCAGACATAGAGTCTTATCTGTTCTATTTCTGAATTTAATTGAAATTTCTTCAGGGTCAACTTGGTGGCTGTAGCTCAGATATTCTTGGAACCTCTCTATACCAGCCCACTGCTCTGTTATAACTGCACTCTTTCTCTCATCTTGAAGAGCAACTGCATAGAAGACTGGAAAATTCCCCAGTCGGGGCCAGTCAGATGATTTTATGTTGTCCTGGTAATGCCCATGCTTTCTGTTTGCCTTCAAGTTAGCTGTTTGCACACTCTGTGCCTCTCTTTCTCATTTATTAAAAATGCTAATATTTGTTCTGCTATCTTCAGGGTTGATATATGGATCAAATGAGTTAATGGGGTTGAGAGGATATTTGGAAAGTATTAAATGGTTCTTAACGAATGGGTTGTTAATGGCCCTCACAAGAGAAGCATGCTGGGGGAGAAGAGAGGTAATTTACTTCTTAAGAAGTGACAAAGAACCCCAAGTCCCTGGTCTCCCAGCCTTGGAGATTGTCACCATTGTGACTGCTCCCACACTGATTGCAGAATTGGGGTCCAGCAGGAAGACGAGACCAGATTGGACAGGTGACTTCTGAGTTTTGAAGTCCATAAAAATGGAGCCTCTAAATTGAGAAGCTAGGGGCTGCCTTTCAGTGTCATTGCTTTGTGAAGAACCTTTGACGAAATGATGTGCTTACAGCACACATAGAAAATTCTTGATAAGAGAGGCTCAGAGCAAAGCAGTGAGGTTACAAAGGTGGACAGAATATAATTTATTTATCTGGGTCCCTCTGTGTAGTTAGGCCTGCCGTGAGTACAAACTGAATTCAGAAGAGAGAGAGAGATGGTATCCCTACAGTTCTTTTGAGCAAGCTGGTTCCAGTGGCATTTAGAGTATATGCCAGCTACTGATGTGGGGAAAGAGAAAAAGAAACATTCTCTGAAGGTATTCCTGAACCTATCACATCAGGTTTGGAGTCACTGTTTGATATCTTGTAAAACTTTCAATCTCTTTTTTCTCTTGGGCCTTGATTCCTTGCAAGGTCACGGGGTATGGAGGGGTGGGGGGGGGAGGGAGGGGGTGTGCTTTTGAAAACAGACCATACCAGGACCAGAAGATATAGGTTCTTGTCCCAACCCTGGTCTATCCATTATAAATCATGTAAGAAAAGGCACATTTGTCATTGTCAACGTGCACTGTAATGGCCCAAGGTGCACCTAAAAGCTGAGAACTTCTTCACAGTCTTCCAGATTGAAATGATAAATCACCCACTTTCGGGTTCAATCATCTACTTGCTGGGTCACCTTGGAGGACCAGAAGTTTACCACTCCAGTTCCACGGTGATAATGCTACCTGCCTCTCCACTGCTCCTAACGGGTAACAGTTGAACTATAGATGGTAAAGCTCTCCAAGAATGATATACGTATGAGACAGCCATGTGATATTTGTCAGGAAATAAATTATCCCATTTCAATGAATTTTTTTTATAGGAAATGGAACTTATCTTTTTGGCACTCACTGGACTTAAAAAGTAGATGTTTTCAATGGAAATCTCTCAAAATCTACAAAGATGCAGAATAGAAATGAATCTTTTTTATCCTTAAAGGCAAAGAGTTTGCATTATGGTGCTTAGTTAATGCACAATGATGAAATTGGAGAGTCTTAAAGAATATTTGCTCTGCATCTAATCACCCAAAGCTTATTGAATCTTTATGATGGATTTTATTTTTACTTTCTCTATCCCCAAGGAAAATTTCATTTATTCATACATTCTCATTCATTCATTCATTCACTCATTTATTCGTTCATTCCATGAGTTTCTTTGATGGCCAGCATGGTGAGGGTCCTATGTGATCTACTGGGTGCATGAAGAAGAGTGAGACCAAGCTCCGGATCTCAAGGAAATGACTATGCAGTGAGGGAACAGACCGATTCTGAGGATTACATTTCAGTGGAAGACAATATAGTTTGAATAACTACACATGTATAGATTGGCAACATCTATTTTTGACAATTCAGTGACCAAGGTAGGATGAACAAGGCAGTTCTCACGAGTGCTAGCAGTTATCCTATTATTATTTTAATAAGCTCTTTTAAATTGTTGGGGATATCAGGTAATAAAACCTCTATATAAAGGAAATATTATCATGCTCGTTTGACATTATTAATGTTTTTACCTTCTGATAACAACCAAACCTCCAGATATAGTTTCCAGGGGAAGTAGTGAAACTCTAGAGCTCTGTGTTTGCATTCCTAAGCCTATCTGGAGGCAGCAAATATCTCACCATGTCCTTAATCAAGGGGACAGTATGGGGAAATGGAAAGACTCTTATAAAAAACGAGAACTGCATTTAAATTCCAGCTCTTCTATTAACTTTTTGGAACATGGTAAGGATGAGAAGATTGCATTTGGATCAGTGGAGTTTCTTCTGGTGTATCAATCACGTAACACTCATCGTTACAGCATTTATTTCCTCTTGCTACTAATGTCCTGTTATTTTATGGTCAGATGAGAAGAAAACTCCTCATTCTGGTCATGGGTTAAGTAGCAGAGGTTTGACAAACGCTCTGTGTCTGGTTCCTTCAATTTTAATATACACTGTACAAAACTGCCCCAGTACTTCACTCCTTACACACTTCCGATTGCAAAGTGACTTTTCAACCCCGTCCATCGAGAAGCAGACTGTCCCTCCTTCCCTAGAATCTGGTCTGACCTTATCACTCGCTTTGGTATTTGCTAATAGAAGCTGGAAGAGGCGATGGTGTGCCGTTTCTGGGGTTAGGCCTCAAGAGACCTGGCAGCGCCTGCTCTTGGCACCCTCCACTGCCACCTTCGCAACCTGGCAGAAGCCACATGTAGAATATGGAGAGTTGTGAGCTGTGCTGACCGTCCTCAGGCACGCTGCGGCCCTGGCCATCTCTCCGGCTGCTCATGGCCATGCTAGGCTGCTTGTCACATTCTCTAATGGTTTGTTTCCTCTGAAGGTGCCGGTCACTTCAAAATGGCCTCGGACACCCTCCCCTCTCCCCGCAAGGTTCTCCTTCCTCTGTTCCTCTCTGGTCACCAAGGAGAATCAAGTATTTTTCATCTATGTTTTTAAAGCTTATAACAAATGTTTCTATGATAGTCTTGTTCATTAGTTGGAAAATTCATTGAGATTAAAGGCTATTCCTTATTCTACTTTGTATTCTCAGTGCTTGGAAAGAGAGTCCCTTCAAATCCTTGCCAAATTAAATAAGATTAAGTCAGTGAAATAACTCTGCATGAAGCATATGGAATAATCTTACAACTTAACATGATTGATATTCTCCTTTCTAGGTCGACCCAGCTAGATAAGATGTTAAAAAAAATCCACAACTCATATCAGCCTCAGTGGAAAGGATAAATGATTCAATTGTATCTAGACTACTTTCCTTTCTAAATTAGCAACCTATATGAGAGAGACATGACATGACATTTGCATTTCAAAGCTTTTTTTTTTTTTTTGGTGGAATTTGAATAATCCAGGGTCATTCCACCTTGGAGTTATACTCCCAGATCTTTTTAATTTTTATTTTGAAACAGGGTCCTGCTAAATTGCTGAGGGTCTCGATAAGTTGCTGAGGCTGGCCTGGGACCTGCAATCCTCTCATCTCAGCCTCCCAAGTACTGGGATTACAGGCGTGTGCCACTGTACCCAGCTTCAAAGCTTTTTCAAAGTACCAATATAGTTTCAAGAGAGATTTTTCTTTAAGATTTTTGGCAAGAGTCATAATTAGGTCTGATATCAATTTATTGAGGAAAAGCACCAAGGTTGAAACAGTGTGTATGCAGTCCATGATGTATTACTCTGCACTCTACATAGGGCATAAAAAAGATTCTAGAACCACTGAAAATATTTCTGTTAATGATCTCAATGGTTAAAGCAGGCTTTTGCACAGATGGAGTGATAAGAGGAATGGAAGGTGGGATTCTGAAATTCTCTCCCAGGGAATAGTCACCCCCTGGGCCCCTTCTCACTAACATTCCACCTTTGTAAACTGGGGGTGAAGCATTATACTTGTAGATTTAGAGAAATGCGGTTTTGCTTTCAAACTCTGAGGCCAGCTAGATAGCCCAAGTCATCACCTGCCTGGGACCACCAGAGGATTCCAATGGACCTCTTTTGGAGACTTCAGCCTCACTTACTAGTATATATGAAGGCTCACTCATCAAAGGGCTTATTTTTATTTTATGTTTATACCTCACATGTTGTGTCACTGCTGACTTGAAAACAAATATTTTCCTTAACATGATAATTTGTCTACAAACCAAGAGACTACTGAGGAAATGAAGTTATTCACATGAACTTTGCAAAGATTGCATTGCCAATATTTTTTTGGCTAAAGGAAGAGAAGATTGCATTGTTTGTATAATTGTATGTTAGGATCCCTATAAAAAGAGTTCATCCTAATAAATCCAGAGCCTAGTACCAAAACACTCTTCATGCAAATTCTGCCCTCATTTTGGGAGTAACACGTTTACAGAAAAATGTCTGGCTAAGAAGAAACTGGCATTCACAATGAGAATGCCTAACAGTAACTGAATGTACCAGGTTCAACTTAATTACAGTAGTATTCTTTTTAATGTTTGTATATATGGCAGAGTGCTAAACCTGCAAAGGTTGGATTAGTTACCCATTCAGTGAGTTAATAAAGCTTTTTTGTTCATTTATTTATTTAACAAAGATTCAAGGAGCGCCTACTACAACAGATGCCGTGTGCAGGCTTGGAATGCAAAGCACACGTAAAGAAAATAGCTGCGTTTCTGTGTTGCCTTTATAGTTAAGCCTTCTTTCCTCAAAGCATACTTAAGAGGCTGTGTGCCTCATGTTTATTCTAATTTTCATAATGGCCCTTTACAGTATTTAACATTATACCCATTTTAAAGATGAGGGGACAACATGCTCTCTCTCATACATGGAAGCTAAAAAAGTTGATTGGAATGTAGAATAGTGATTACGAGAGGCTGGGGGTCGGGTGGGATGGAGGGGGGATAAAGGAATAAGTTCTAGTGTCTGAAGCGCAGTGGGGTGACTATAATTTATAGTAACCTATCATATATTTTATAATGAATTGGAAGCAAGGCACTCAAAGGTTATAAACATGAAGAAATGATGAGATAGAAACGCTAACTACCCTGATTTATCATCACTCTTTATATACACGCGTTGAAATATCCCACAGTATTCCATAAGTGTGTACAATTGTTATATGTTAATCAAAAATTAAAAGAACTAGAGTGACCAGTTTAAGTCCCACGGATGGGAAGTGGTAGTGCTGGGATTTAAAGCCACGACTGCGATCCCAATGGCCTGTCCTGGCCATCTGATTATGTATACCTTCTTCTCTCTAGTCTTTCTCCCCCCCCCCTTTTTTTGCTGTAATTGAACCCAGGGGCACTCTAGCTCTGAGATACACCCCTAGCCCTTTTTATTTGGAAACAAGTTCTTGCTAAATTCCTGAGAGCCTTGCTAAATTGCTGAGGCTGGACTCTAATCTGTAATCCTCCTGACTCAGCCTCCCAAGTACTGGGATTACAGGTATGCGCAACCACACCCAGCTTCCTCCTTCCTTATATACCCCACCTTTCTGGATTTAACTCCATCAGAATACTTCCCAACACATGTCCTATCAGGCAGCCTGCTGACTAGATGCCTTTCAAAACAAAGCAACAACGAACAGACAAAACAAACAAACAAACAAAAACAAACACACTTAATGTTGCAAGTGGTTTACCTTATTTTTCTTTTGAGAAATGCAACAGAAGACTGGGGTATAGCTCAGTGGCAGAGTGCTTGCCTAGCTAGACATGTGACAGAACTTTATTATGTTGAACATTTCCTCATACATTTATTGGCCATTTGTATTTCTTCTTTTGTGAAGTGTCTATTTAGATCCTTTTCCCATTTTTTGGTTGGGTTATTTGTTTTCTTGGCTGTGAGTTTCTTGAGTTCTCTGTATATCCTAGATATTAGTCCTCTATCAGAAGAGTAGCTGGCAAAATTTTTCTCCCACTCTGTGGGTCTCTGTTGAGGTTCTTGATAGTTTCCTTTGCTGCACAGAAGCTCTTCAGTTTAATGCAATCCCATGTATTGATCTTCCTTTGAGTTGTTTGTGCTTTTGGGGTCTTGTTGAGAAAGCTTTTACCTGTGCCTGTGTGTTGAAGTGTTGGGCCTATGCCCTCTACAAGTAGCTGCAAGATCTCTGGCCTGACTTCCAGGTCTTGCAGATCGGCGTCAATCCTTGGTGCCTACCTGGCCCTCGTTTACCTCCTTGCTGGGAGGAGTTATCGGATTAGCAGCAATAGTCATTCTAGACTTATGCATTCTACCACTCGCTGTACGCCTTGTGATCAATGCCTATGTTAGTATATGAGCAGATTTACATGGAATAAAAATATAAGCACTGCCTCACACA
Source organism: Graphiurus murinus (assembly GCA_004027655.1). NCBI lineage: Eukaryota > Metazoa > Chordata > Mammalia > Rodentia > Gliridae > Graphiurus > Graphiurus murinus. Next base: position 64,426 of record PVLC010000205.1, on the reverse strand, counting down.
GGGCCTGGTAGTCAATGACAGGTTCGATTTTCTCAGGGCAATATCAACCTAAGACAGGGCTCGTTGAATGACTCATTGAGACCCCATGACGGGTAAGATTAAGCACCTGGTAGGAAATGACCTAAGACAGGCACAGTCCTTCATGCATTTTAAAATAAAAACGGGGGAGTTGTGGGAGCCCAGCTGGGCCCTTTCCCCCCGGCAGTTGCTATCTGCATATATGAGTAAAGTATACTGACTCTTCTGCTACGGCTACATTGGCGTCTCAAAGTCTGGAGATTGCTCCTAGGATGCGTAGATGAAAGACCCTCCTACTTCTTAGAAAGTAAATATATGACCCTAAAGGAGTATGGTTTTATGACTCTAGAAAGTTTGCTTGACCAGGCTATGTTAAGAATGTGGGCTATACGTGTAAAACGAAGAAGTGGTGCTATTTGTGATCTGGCAATGATTGATATGTCATAAATAGACGTCTATGTAACCCTGTTGTACTCAAGAAGTGTATAAAAAATCCATGCTAAAAAAAAAAGAGATTTGCAAAAATGTAAAACAATGCCATTCCATAAATGTATGTGTGGGGAAATATTGTTATTATTCATAAAATATATATTTTATGGTTATTTTTATCTGTTATATATAATTTTATTTTATATAGTGATTTTAAGATATACTAATAAACAAGTATTAGACTTTAAAAAAAAGAACTTTATTATGTATAAAATGCCAAATAGGCTTGGAATAAATATGTCTATTTAATATTGTTTAAACAAGAAGTTCTCCCAAGCTCCTGGACCATGGAAATATTTTCTTGCCTAACATTTATTAATAAGCATATTTTGGAAAGTACAACTTTGATATAATTACTTCTCAATGGAGCAGAAACTGAACTCCCTCTTAGAACCTCCTGGATCCCAGGAAACAAACAAAATAGTACCAGGAAGAAGCAACAAAAGGATTACCAGGCTTGTAAAATGAGATAGAGAGAAAAAGGTGTGGGGAGGAGCTGTAGTGTATCCAGGTGAGCTAAACAATGACACATGACCCAGGCAGGGCCAAAACACAGCACCACAGGAAGTGTTTGGCATATCTCAGCTCATTTAATCTTCACTGGCTCGCCAGGGTAGGGACTATTATGATTTGCATTTTATAGATGGGGAAACTGAGTCACAGAGGAACTCAGTTGTACTTTGCCATACAGCTGCAGTGCTAAGAATGAAGATAGAAATGCTTCCACTAAATTCACAGAGTTTCTTAAAATGTGTAAGCTGCCTTGTGGAAATTACACAAACACAGCAAAGTTTCCAAGTAGAGGTAATAGGTAGATTAAAAAGAAAGTATGGGAAAAGAGAGCCTTCTGCATTGACCACTAGTCCAATGTTCCATCTATTAAAAATTCCATCTATTAAGTAGTAATTGACTCTTCTAAAAAAATAAGATGTCATGGAGTAAAAAAGTTAAACAAAGACCGCTATGCTGAAATTCAGTCCCTCACCTCATACTGTACTAGGGCTTTCAAGCTGTTACTGCTATTCATGTCTTCGTAAGTGTTTATTGAGTGACTGCTGTGTGTGAGAAACAGACCCAGCCACAGGAGCTTAGTGCAGCTCTGTGCACAAAGCCTCACAGTTGGTCATCATAAAATAACTGGTTTATTAAGTGTTTGTTTTGTGCTAAGCACTTGCCTTTCCATATATCATTAATTCTCCAAAGCCACCTTAAGAAATTGCTTATCAGACCCATTTTGCAGATGAGAAAACAGAGGTTTAGAGAGTCTTTTTCAAAGATTCCTTATTTGATGGTCATAGATTGAGAGGTCTTATTTTAGAACCTGGCATTTTTTTAAACCCCTAAGCAATACCAATATACTTGCCTGTCAAGAGATTGGCTAATATGGGAAAAAACAACTTGACATTAGAGATGTGGGGAAGTTTAAATGGAAAACAAAACAAAACAATTTTTTAGAAGGAAAAGACATGGAGGGATGGGGGTATTATGATTTCCCAGGTGTTCTGCTTCAAGATGGCACATTGAGTCCACAGTGAATCTTTTGCTCTCATTCCAAACATTAGCTTGATCAAACAAAACCAAACAAAACTCAACAAACTACTATGGTTTGAATGTGTACCCTGAAACTTCATGTTTTTGAAACTTAATCTCCAAATTCATACGTTGATGACATTCAGAGATGGGACCTTAAGGAAGTAATTAGAGTTAGAGGAGGTCATAAGCGTGGGCCTCTTGTGTTAGCATTAGTGGCCTTATAAGAAGAGGAAGAGAGGGGGTTGGACGGGGGCGGAGGAGACACTAATGTATATCAAGGTCACTCACTAAACTGAACTTGAGAGGGAGGGAAGGCGAGGGAGCGGGGTGGGAATTTGGGGAAGGGGTCAAATGAGAATTGTGAGCACATGTATCGTTATCAATTTGCACCTAACAAAGATGTATGCTTACAATGTATGAATAAAAATAAAAATTAAAAAAAAAAAAAGAAGAGGAAGAGAGACCCTAGCTAGCAAGCTTGCTGTCTTGCCATGTGATGCCCCTCCACCACCATTTTATGATGCAGCAAGAAGGTCCTCACCTGATGCCAAGCAGATGATGGTGGCACACTTCAAGAACTAGAGGCCTAATAAACTTTGTTCTTTATTAACCATTCAGTCTCAGGTATTTTGTTATAGCAACAGAAAATGGACTAAGATAAATGTGTTATTAAAATATTACTATGTGGAAAACAAGAAACAGAAAACAAAAATAGCAATCACATATAGTGAAAATAGTGAGGTCTGAAGCTTTCCAGCTCAAGTAATCAATACTGGATAAAGTCATCAAAATGGGGTCATCAAAGCCTTTGTCAGAACTGGAGTCAAAGGAACCTGATTCACAGTGTGGCCTGGATCCTGGTTCCCAGGATGAATCCAGGATCTGGGAAAGGGCTTCTGTTCACAGCTTAAGGAGGAAGAGAACAGCTTCACCATCTTTTGAGACAAAGGAGATGAACCTGAGATTTCATTTTCAACTAATCTATCAGTCAAGAGTGAATATGAGAGCTGGGCGTGGTGGCGCACGCTTGTAATCCCAGCATTTGGGAGGCTGAGACCGGAGGATCTGGGTTCAAGGCCAGCCTCAGCTACCTAGTGAGGCACTCTGCAACTTAGTGAGACCTTGTTTCAAAAAAAGAATAAAAAAATAGGGCTGGGGGTGTAGCTCGGAGGTAGAATGCCCCTGGGTTCCATCCCCAGTACCACACACACACACACACAAAAAGAGTGAATATGACGTAAAGAAAAAAATCAGACAAACAGAAGCTCCCACAATGTATTTGCTACAGATGCACACTGAAAGAACTACTAAAGAGCATGCTTCAGTATGAAGAAAAATGAAGTTTGGGGGAGGGGAATGGGATATCAGAGGCAACAACTGAAAAATCTGCAAAAAATGTTGATAAATTTCAATGTGCCCAGGAAGATTAACACCTATCTGAATCTATATCTACACCTAGCACCAAAAATGACAAAAAACAAGTAACCATCCTCCTTCAGACTCTTTAATATGAATTAAAATAGTGAAGCCACTCTATTGGAAGCATTTACAACTTGCTAATGAGCAAGAAGACAACATACAACCAGATATTACTTATAAACTCAGCATTTTAAAAGGTTATAAACAGAATTGGGCAATAAAATGAAATGAAGAGACCACTTTTCCCTTAAAACATATTAGTCTATTTTAGGTTTCATGACTGCTTTTATACTGAATCTATTCAAAGAAAAGGTGACCCCCAATAGAAGATGATGCCTTGTTTTTCCAAGAAGAATATCCAAGAAAAACCTTTTGCGGGCAATTTGAATATAAAAGCTTCTTGGAATATAGATAAATAAGCCAAATATCTCCTTACAAGCATTATTTTATTTACTTACACACATTTAAGATTGTATCTATGGAGTGTTGATTTCAAACCACTGTCTTTTTACTCTCATGGTTTGTGATTTGTGTGTGTGTGTGTGTGTGTGTGTGTGTGTGTGTGTGTGTGTGTGTGTTACTGTGGATTGAACCCAGGGGCATTCTATCTCCAACCTATACCCCCAGTCCTAATTTTTATTCTTTATTTTGAAACTGGGTCTCACTAAGTTGCGGAGGGCCTCACTAAGTAGCTGAAGCTGGCTGCAAACTTGGATCCTCCAGTCTCAGCCTCCCAAGTACTGGGGTTACAAGTGTGCACCACCATGCCCAGCTTGGTTTGTGATATATTTTATCCAAACTCTTTCCAGGACTTTCTTCCTCTAAGTGCTAAATTTCCATCCACAAATTCCTAACATCAAACAACTTTTTACTCTTTATCTTGTTAGTCATAGTCTGTGCAGTCTTTCGAATTGACTTAATTTAAATTTCAAGTAATTTAGAAGTTGATTTTCAAAGGTACAGATGGGCAGGGACCTCTGGGGAGGCTTCACATGTCCTGTCACTCGCCCCGTCAGGACCCAGGGAGATGCATCTATTCCCACCAATGCCACTTGGTAGAAGGTGCCTACTGTGGTGCAGACCCCGGGCTACGATGGACACAGATGGCTCTGTCAGGAGGGCAGGGCTGTGAACTTCTGATGATGGAAGCTGTAGTTGGTGAACTGTGGAAGCCCCACTGGGTAACTCACAGCTGCTTCAGCTCAGGAGGAGGATGACCCAGGGGAGAGCAAACCATAATGAACCTCAGCTTTTCACTTCTTTCTTCTCTGGGCCTGAACTATGCTTATAGCAATCTCTCAGGTAGCACCTCAATGTTGGACAAGTCAAGACAAGCACAATCCTGCCTCTGTGAGGACAATCAGAGTCAACCCCAGGCTCGAAGAAGGCTTCCACAGAGCCAGGGCCAATGCTTTCCACCCAAACACACTTACAGCCAGGGCTAAGAGGAAGAACAGATACTTTTCTAATTCCCCATCAAATTCATGAAAGTAGAGCTGAGAGTACCCTAGAGGAAATGCTTTGATATAAGAAAAGATTGCATTAAGAACAGACTCAGAATTATTAAATTACAAATTTCCACAGCAGAATAATGGTAGATTATGTAGAAAATAGGATTAATGAAGCAAAAGGAAAAATTGAGAAATTCTTTCAGAACTCAGAGAAAAAGATGAAGATATAAAAAGTATAGAAGACAGGAGAAATAGAAGATCAATCAGAGATATCTAGTCTCACAATAAGTCTCCCCATTTTGGGAAATGCAATGCAACTCTAGTCAAAAGACCTAAGGGGCATATTTTTTAAACTGGATAAAATTACTCTGGAGTTCTTCTAAAAGACGAAATGGGCAAGGAAAGTTAAAAAGGTGGTTGTTAAAAGTAATTGTAATGAAGGAGGACTGGTATGTATGGAAACATGGTACAGAGCCAAAATAGTTAAAATTAAGAGGTTAGTGTAAAAAAGATGCATTTGACGAAACAAGACATAAACTCAGAAATAGGCCCTTGGGATTAGTACATGATAAAGGCGGTGTTCCGAATTAGAGAGTGAAAGATGGAAAGATGGACTGCTCAACAGTTTGAGGGTATTTTGTAATGCCAAAATGAATCTGGTAGATTAAAATAATTATGTCTAAAACCCAACTTGAGAAAATGAGGAAAATATTTGACCTTAGAATGGAGAAGGATCTTCTAGCAAAAAAGCAAAGGAAGAGATAATGAAGAAAATAAAAAAGAGGGAGAGAGAAACTTAATCCTTCTGTATAAAAAAAATCAAAAATAGGATTAAGGTGTCAATGTTATCTTAAATATCATAGATTAAAAATTTATAGTACATGTATTAGATGTGAGGCTAATGAGCATAAAATATTGCAAAATAGACAAGAGGAATAGAGGAACAAGCAAGAAAAGGACAGGAAATTAACAAATGGAGGTGTACAGTGTGTGAATATATGAGGGAAAACATCTACCAGAAAAATATCCCTGCTCAGCAGAGGGGGAATGATTAGCTAATAGCCCATCTGCTTCCAGGGAATTAAGAAGATAAGCTCTTACACTGGGAACTTAGGAAAGTATATTTCCTTTTCTCTATGGTCTACTTGAAAAATTTTACTTTAAAACACGTCCTCGCCAATCAAGGGATAAATGGCAATTAAAAAATTTAAGAGTGAGGATATAGAAGCATTGATAGTAACAATAATTTAGAGAGAATTAATAATATTAAACACAGCCATAAAATCTGTCAAGCTGAGTTTCTCCACCTCAACACTATTGGCATTTTGGGCTGGATACTTTTGTGTTGTAGATTTTGTCCTGTGCACCATGGATCATTGAGTAGCACTCGATACCAGTGACAACCTCCAGACCCCACCAGTGACAACCAAAACTGTCCCAGACATTGACAAGCGTCCCCGGAAGGCAAAAGACACCTGCTCGTGGTGGTAAGAACCACTGCTCTAAAGCTGAGAGGTAAAATAGAAACTATGGGTTTATGGCTAGGGTGCTGAACCCTCCCGTATTACTATTATTATTATTAGTATTTTTTTATTGTAATAATTTGTGCATTGTAAGCATACATCTTTGTTAGGTACACATTGTATTAGTAGTATTAAATGCATTAGTAGTAGTACTGGGGATTGAACCCAGGGGCATTCTGCCTCCAACTCCCACACCCATATATATATGTGTGTATGTGTGTATATATGTATATATGTATATATATGTACACATATATATATATTTGCAGTACTGGGGATTGAACCCAGGGGCATTCTGCCTCCAACTCCCACACCCATATATATATGTGTGTATGTGTGTATATATGTATATATGTATATATATGTACATATATATATATATATATATATATATATATATATATATATATATATTTGCAGTACTGGGGATTGAACCCAAGGGCATTCTATCTCCGAGCTATATCCCCAGCCCTATTTTTTATTCTTTATTTTGAAACAGGGTCTCACTAAGTTGCGGAGTGCCTCACTAAGTAGTTGAGGCTGGTTGTGAACCTGGATCCTCTCTCTGATCTCAACCTTCCAAGTACTGGGATTACAAGCGTGCACCACCACGCCTGGCTCCTTTTTATATTTTGACACAGGAAGTTTCTCACAAAGTTGCTGAGACTGGCCTCAAATCTGTGATCCTCCTGTATTAGCCTCCCAAGTACTGGGATTAGAGGTGTGTATGACTACACCCAGTTCTTCCATATCAATTTAAATTGGCAAGTAGCTAAGTGAAGAGGAAGTCATGGTATGTTGAGATTTAGTATCTCATGGAAGGATAGTATAATTCATACTGTTTGATACCATTCTGTGATAAGAGAACAATGTGTCCAAATATGTTCACATTTCTTTTCATGGTACTAGGAGTTGAACCCAGGGGCAATCTACATCAAAGCTACACTCCCAGCCCTTTTTTTGTTTGGAAACAGGGTCCCCTTGGGTTGCTGAGAGTCTCACTAGGTTGCTGAGGTTGGCCTTGAACCTGCAATCCTCCTCTCTCAGCCTCCCAAGTACTGGGATTATAGGTGTGTGCCACCATGCCCAGCTTGAATTTTCATAGCAACCATGAAGGTAGTAAAGATAGGTTGAAGTTTCAGAGTGAGAGGAAGGAAAAGAGCAATAAAATGCAATCCAGAAAATAAAGGAGAAAGAGGAGCTTCTCTAAAAGTTGTAAGAACAAATATATTAAAATTGCAGCCAGGTATGATAGTGTGTGCCTGTAATCCTAGTATTTGGGAGGCTGAGACAGGAGGATCTAGGTTCATGGCCAGCCTCAGCTACTTAGTGAGGCCTTTTGCAACTTAGTGAGACCCTTTTTCAAAATAAATACTAAAAATATGGCTGGGGATATAGCTTGGAGGTAGGATGCCCCTGGGTTTAATCCCCAGTTCTGCAATAAATAAATAAATAAATAAGTTAACAAAAAATAAAATTAAAAATGCCTTGAAGATCTGGGCGTGGTGGCGCATGCTTATAATCCCAGCATTTGGGAGACTGAGACTGGAGGATCCGGGTTCGAGGCCAGCCTCAGCTACCTAGTGAGGCACTCCGCACCTTAGTGAGACCCTGTTTCAAAATAAAGAATAAAAAATAGGGCTGGGGGTGTAGCCCGGAGGTAGAATGTCCCTGAGTTCAATCCCTAGTACCACCACCACCAAAAAAAAAAAAAACAAAAAACAAAAAAAAAGCCTTGAAGAGTCTTACTAAAAGGACTTTTAGTTTATTTATTTAATTAATTATTTTTATTTTCAATTAACAAAATTCTTTTAGTTTAGATCAAACTTCAAAATACAACTGCATGCTATTAAGATTCATCCCCCAAATTTTGGCATGCACACACACACATGCACAAAAAAAAACCCTAGCAAAAGCTCATATAAGAATAAGAGAGCGAGGATGGCAGTATCAATATATTAATATTGGACAAAATAGACTTGAAGGCAAAAAGCATTGAATTAAATGATTTTATATTGATAAGAAATGATGTTCTCAATGAGGACATGGCATCATTGATTCTGCACCAAATAATATTACACTGAGTCTCAGTTTGCCACTGCCACATAACGGGCAGAATCCAGGAAGGTGCGAGTCCTGGAAAGACTGACACATGGGAAAACCCTGGGGCCAGCCTTCAGTCTGAAGCGCCCAGCCCACCGGCCCTGAAGCAGGTGCTGCTGCAGACAGTGGGGTCCATTCTGGGTCCACCCATGCTAAGACCATCCTGATTCCCCAAATGATGCTCCCACATCACATGGCTCTCTGTGCTTGAGAAACGAATCACACCTAACACTTGTCAACAGTGCCACCCTGTTGGGTTCCACCCTCCTTTTGAGACTCAATGTAGTTACCATCTACCCTCCCAAATCCCTCATCTTCTCACCTCCTCTGCAAAGCAAATCCAAGCTTGCCATAGTGGCCTACCAGGCCCAACCTCACCTGGACTCTGGGTTTCTGCCTGATTCTCAGGCTCCTGTCCTCCTCTGTGTCCCTCTACCTGGGCTCTTGGCTGTTTTTCTAATGTAAACAGCTCTTGTTTTGATTTTGATCTTGGCTATTCCAATGCATACAACATTCCCCCTTCATCGACTTCTCTGCTCAAATGTTGTGAACTTCATTAACTGATGTAGTTTATGCAACTTGATTAAATTCACATGCCATGGAAAGAAATATTAACTATTTAAAATCTTATAAAATAAATATATAAGGAACAACTCTGACTCTCACTTAAGCTTATCTTACCCTCCAGATAGACCACTTCCCAGTCTGCAGTGAAATGTTATATTTCACAAAAATAAATATCATCTTTGGAACAAGGAGTGGAGGATTTAGAAGCATATTTGTTAGGACACAAATGGACCTGGTGCCTACCTTTGAAAGTAGAAGTGAATTCACGTACACTTTTAGGGTTGAAGTGATATCTCCATCACACCTTCTTCTTTTTATTAAAAAAGTTATGATTATGAATTTAAAAATATATAAATCTAAAAAATCTACCTCCTGTGCAATTTTCAAGGATACAATCTATTGTCATTAACAATAGTCACCTTATTATACCATAAATCTCTTGAACTGATTCTTTCTGTCTAACTGAAGTTTTGTAACCTTTGACCAATGTCTTCTTAACCTTCTCCTACCACCACCCCAGCCCCCGTTAACCACCATAGCTCACGATACATACCTATTTCAAAACATCATGCTGTAAATGATAAATATAGACAATTTTATCTAGCAATTAATAAAAATAGCAATATAAAATAGGCCAGAAATAAGACCCATTTGCAAGGTGATGATGTGAGAGCAATTACTTTTTTTCCTCTCCCTACCAAAATTCAACTGAAATAATCAAGGGAGTGTACATCTGAGATAAAATATACAATAAGGCAAAAAAACCTAAAAGGTTGGACTTGACAGAATAGGCTGGAAGAATTTCTGGAAAACTGAGCACAAGTGTGTGAAGGTGAGCACAGGTGAGGTCATGAGGGGTATGAATGGTTCTACTGCAGCAGCAGGTGGGACGTCTACCACAGGTGGTATACAGGCCTTTTGCATTTATTTTCTACTTTAAAAAATGGTAAAATTATTGTTTTATAATTTTATATTAAGAAAACTCGGTGATTTATGTTTCACAATTTATGTAACTGATTAACTCACTCCTGCTCTGGGACCCTGGGAGTTTTTGAGTGCTGTGTCCTGCTTGTAGGGGCATAGGGACCCTGGGAGTTTTTGAGTTTGTGTCCTGCTTGTAGGGGCATAGGTTCCACCACTACTACATGGTCCCTATCCTGAAGGTGTCTCTTTTACTCAGGTGACCTCGCCACTGAATGCTGGCGCTCACCTTGCGCCCACCGGCCTCAGTGGATGCCTGAGGGGCTGGCAAAGCTGCTAGCCCAGGTGTGTACTGCCATGGGCCTCTCGCGATCATCTTTTACTGCTCAGGGAAGGCTTGGCGTGTAGCCACACTGGCTAGTAATCTGGACGCATCTTTATTTTTACTGGTGAAATTGAGACAGATACTAGAAAAATCATGGATAGGACTACAGAGGCAACAGTTTGAAACAGGAGACCAAACTAAGTCTGAAGAAGAAATCCTGGCATGACGCAGTGGCAGAGTGTTGTAGGCTCTGGAATCAGATGACCTGGGTAGGCATCGAGGCTCTGCCTAGTCTACTTATGTGTGTGTGGTAACAGGCTGATCCTCACAGGGTTACCTTGGAATAAATGAGTTGACATGTGTGCCACATGAAAACAATATCTTGCACACATTGAACTCTGGACAAATGTCAGTTGAACTTGTGTGGGCCTCACTGAAGCTGTTGAAAAACCAGGGGGAGGTTATCATAATTTGGAGTAATCTACATGAAACTTGAAGGATATGGACAGTTTGCTATGAGGAAAAAAGTGTACAGAAAAAAAAAAAAGAGACAGAGAACTCTAAAAGATTTGTAACAAGTATGCTAGGCTCTGGAATGTGTCCCAAAAGCATATGCTGAAGGCTTGGTCCTCGCCCTGTGGTGCTACGGGAAGGTGGTGAAAACTTTGGTAGGTGGAGCCTGGTGGAGGGGAATTGGATCCCTGGGGATGTGCCCTTGGAGGTGATGTTGGAACCCCGGCCCTTTCCTGCTTCTCTTTGCTTCCTGACCACCATGAAGTGAACAGACCTACCAGCCATATGCTCCTGCCATGATATACTGAACTGCCACAGGCCCAAAACAAGAGGGCTGAGTGACCACATATTGAAACATCTGAGACCACGAACCAAAATAAAGCCTTCCTTCTTTTAAGTTGATTATCTTAGGTATTTTGTTATAGTAATAGGAGGTTGAGACAAATTACTATCCCCAATTTAATTGGGCAATAAAAAAGGACATTGTTAAAAATCAAATTAATGAAGATGAATTCCAGAAATCACACCAGAGAACAGAACAAGGAGAAAGAAATAAAGGAAAGGAAGATAAGAGGCATGAAAGAGGTCTCCAGTCTCTTGTATCAATGTAGTAGGAGTTTGAGAAGGAGGGCAGAGAAGAGATGGAGGAAAATAAGCAAAAAGTATTTTTGGGGGGTGTAGTGCTGGGGATTGAATCTGGGTGCATTCTACTTCTGAGCTATATGCCTAGCCCTATTTTACTTTTTAGTTTGAAACAGGGTCTTGTTAAACTGCTGCGAAACTTTCTAAGTTGCTGATGCTGGCTGCAAAGCTGTGATCCTCCTGTTTCAGCCTCCCAATTACAGGTGTGTGCTACCACGACAGATCTGGCAAAAAGTATTTTTAATGTGCAGAAAAGTTTTAGTCTTTAGATTGGTGTCCCTCCCTGAACGATTCAAGATTATTAGAAATAAATCATGTTGAGACATTTCTAAATTTGTAAGATAAAGGGAAAAGTCTTATAAGTTTTTAGGCTAGGGGGAAATAGACATTTTAAAGAAGGAAATATCACACTGGGCTTCTCAGGTATGGACTTTTCATCTGAAACACTGAACGCTAGGAGGAAATAGAATCTGGTTTACAGGGTTCAGGGGAAAACAGATTGTGGCTCTCAAATTCAATTTGAAGCAGTCTACCCTTCACATGTAGGGCAGGATAAAAAAAGTAAAGTTGGTTATTCCAGCAAAAGACAAGAAAGGGGGAAAAAAGGAAATATCGAAAAAGCATAAAACATAGAAGAGCATCATGATAGCTGAATTCCCGGTGGGACACCTTGCAGAGACACCTGCCAAAGTATCAGCCCCTTGCCAAGGTGGAGGAAGGAGAGGCCAGTGTATCCCCTGCTGCCATGACCCTGTCAACAGTCACTGACTGTACGAACAACGTCCCATGGGTGAAGGCTAAAGCTACCCATGTCATCATGAGTTCTCTGATCACAAAACAGACCAGGACAGCATCCCTCATTTTGAGTGCAGGCAGGGCGGAGAGATGCTGGCTACACACCTCACAAGGGCCTTACCACCCGGGAGACCAAGGACCTCTGTGTGGCAGAAGCACTCCATAAACTAAAGCTGCAGAGTGGAGAGACAATAAAAGCCTGCATCAGCCCAGTCTACCTCAGCAGCACCCCTCACTCTTGCCTGAAGCAGAGGCCCGAGGCGGGTTCACGTGTGGTTCCTCTACAGCCTTCCCCGGCCCAAATCTTATCACCATGTATCCTGGAAGTGGGGATAAAGATAGAAACTCATCAGATAAATGGAGCGTCTTTGGACCAACACCCCTTCAGTCGGATTCTGGAGGTTTTGCCATCCAGGCCTACAAAGGAGCCCAGAAGCCCTTCCCCATGGAGCTGATCTGTGCCAAGGCCACCAGAATGGCTGAAGATCCAGCAACTTTCAAACCTCCCACGATGGATGGCCCAGTGATAGAAGGGAAGAAACTACTGCCACAGACCCACAAGCTTAAACCCGAGACTTGAATGTGCTCATGCCCACAGGCTTCCAATGCATTCAATCCTGGGGATTCTGGAAGGAGGGTTTCTTGCACCTCACACCCTCTTTACTTTGGCTCTGACATAGGAATGGTAAAATAATAATAACAATAACAATATATTAATATTAATATAACAACAACAATTTATTATTATTATTATTATTATTATTATTATTATTATTATTATTTTGGTACTGGGGGCTGAACCCAGGGGAATTCTACCCCCAGCCCTATTTTTTATTCTTAATTTTGAAACAAGGTCTTACTAAACTGCAGAGAGCCTCAGTAAGTAGCTGAGGCTGGCTGTGAACCCTGATCCTCTAGTCTCAGCTTCCCAAGTACTGGGATTACAAGTGTGTGCCACTATGCCAGGCTTGGAATGGTATATTAAAACAAACAAACAAACAAACAAATAAACAAAAAAACCTTTTATGAAGCTAGTGCTGGACAAGTAATTGATTTTGAGAAACATTAGTGCAAAGCTTGTCCTTGTGTGGAAGAGACCATTTTGTACTGTTTTAAAGTCAGACTAAAACAATGTGAGCATTGTCATGTTGTGGCATAGAGGTGCCTGCTGACAAGTTTGAGTGACTCTGGCCCTGTTGACTGTGCTCCTGCTCTTCTCCAGCTCTGTCTGGAGGACCTAAGACTTATTTGAGATATAAGCAGTCAACAACTAGACTTAGCGGGACTCCCATTTTTCTAGGCTGAATCTGGAGTCTTCTTGCTTTTTGCTCAACCCAATGGGGCTCTCTGTCCTGGAGCCAGTTCTTCATGCCTCTCAGGCCACTGCTGTTGAAGGGATGCTTCTCTTTTACATATCACAGAACAATACTAGGCTTGCATATCTCTTTTTGCACTTTAAAGTCGGATAGTAAGGTTAGTTTAACTCCAATTTGGTTGAAAACTTCCTAAAGGAGAAAATAGGATATACTGATTTGATATTGATGAATGGATAGTAAGATTTTTTTTTTTAGTTCTGGGATCAAACTCAGGGTCTTGTACATGCCAGGCAAATGCACCAAAGAGTTATACCCCCAGATTTTTTAGTGTTAAGAAAATGTTGAACATTTTATTTTTAGAGTTAAAGGAGATGGTATTACATTTAGATTACAGATTTGAGGTATATATGAAATTAGTGTTATTTTATTTGATTTGTCTAGGTCAAGGTCTGAAACTTTTTTTTGAGGGGAGGTGGAAGAGGTCAAAATTTCTATTACAAAAGCTTATTTCACCAAAATGAGCCTCATTCCATTATACAACTTACACCTTACTGAGGAAAGAAAGTAGAGGAACCTCTTTTTATTCCTCCTCACTGTGTGCATGTTCCTTGTCTTAAACACTATCTTAAATACTCGCTGTTTTTTGTTTTGGATAGTATTGTGTTTACATATGGAGCTGACTTGCTCATAGAGAAGCCCTGAAACCTAAAATTGTCAAAATAGCTAATTTATTTGTCTTCTATTGTGATCTCTTGTTTTGACAATAAAAATCCTGACCACTGTCTTAAAAAAAAAACCCACAAGATTTAAAACAAGAGATGTAAGGTGTTAGGGTCAGATAAAGAATGTCCCGTGAAGAGCTCATTTATTCATTTTCAAGGTTGATGATCATGAGGGCTGTAATTTCATCAGTAGATAAATCCATACATCCATTGTAATGGATTTATTTGGGTGGTAGCCTAGGCAAGTGGGGTGTGGCTTTAGGGACTGTGCTTGTATCTTGAATCCCCTTGCTTGCTGGCTCTCTTGCTTCCGGCCTCCAGGGGCAGAGCCTTGTTCTCTCCCTCTCTCTGCTTCCCACCACCACACCCTGAGATGCACAGACACCAGTCTCACATGGACTGAGCCCAAAATCTCCAAAAAAACAAAACTGTGAGCAAATAAATGTCCCTTCTTTCATGTTGTATGGTCAGTCATCTTGGATTATAGCACTGAGGATGCTGACTGAGACATAAAGTCCACATGATTGGTGAATGACATGAATGTCAACACCTTAATGTGCCTCATAAAAGAAAAACCTTGTCAAACCAAATAGACCAAAGCAAATGGCAGTTATTTACTACCAACAAAAAGATACACCTGTAAGAGAAAGGATGAATGCACAAAGGAATGGTAAAAGATCTTCTAAAGAAATGCAAAACAACCATCTCCTCAAACACAGAGCAGACAGATGAAGATCAGCAGAGAGAGAAGCTAAGTGAAAAGTCCAAAGCAGAAGGGGGAGTGTTTCACATTATGGGAAGGAACATTCAACCTTCAGCTTGGCCTGGAAGACATAAAGCAACAGCTCTCAGGAATAAAGGAGAAATCGGCTCTGTGGGAAGGTTCACAGAGACTTTGCGTGCTGCTTTGAGAAACCAGCAGGCCAAGGAGACAAACACATCCTAAGGAGAGAGAAAACTTGTGTCACACAGTGAACATCTTGGATTTAATAGTCCTGTGAATGCTTCTCCATCATCAAGCAGATGTTGTGCATTTTCTTCAAATACTCAGTTAAAAAATAATTATAGACTGCTTAGAAAGGTATCAGAATGGGCCCTCTCATTTCAAAGCCCATGAGATGAATCCAAACTTGATTCAAAGGAGATATTTTTAATCAAATATTATTTATTAATAAAACATATGTGGCTTTTGTTACAAATGCAATAAGAGCATTAAGTCAAGAGACAAAAGCAATAGATTCAAAAGAACCGAGAGGAATTATTAAGACAAAAATGAAAAAAAAAAAAAAGCCAAAGTTTGGTTCTTTGAAAGGACCAATCCAACAAACAAACCATTTAAAACTATTATGAAAAAGAGAAAGATAAAATACCAACACATTCCATTAGGAATAAAAACATGTAATTACAGATACTGAAAAGACTTTTTAGTGATATGAAAATACTACATACAAGTTTGCAGCAACAAATTTGATAGTTAAGATGAATAGGTACTCTTCAAGGAATATATAAATCACTAATATTCACTTGGTGAGTGGTAGACAGCTGAGTAGACATTATGTTTAAAAGAAATTGAAATATCAAAGGTAAATTTCCAAAAAAAGGACCCAACCAGCTCAGATTTAACATGAGTTATAGTGGACTTCAAGGAGTATGCTGTTTCTTTGCTATTTAAACTGTTAAATAGTACAAGAAAAGAGGATGATTTCAGTTTTTTCCTAGGCTGAACAATTCCTGAGAAAAAGACTATCAGAAAAGGAGACTAGAGACAAATATCTCTTATGAATGTAGATTTTTCAACTTCTAAAGAAAGTATCAACAAATTGAAACCAGAATACAATAGGATAATCACACAATAAACTTTAATCTAGTAATTTGGGAATGCTTTTAATATTAGGAAATCTATGAGTATAATATACTTTATTAAATTAATTGGTGGTTAATCCTGCTAAGTGAGGTCAGACAGACTCTGAAAATTAAGGGCTGCATGTTTTCTCTCCTATGTGAAAGCTAGAGAGGAAATGGTGAAGAAAAGGGATCTCATGAAAAGTAGGAGAGAGACCCATAGAGTAGTAGAAGGGGATGAAGGAGGGAGGAGAGGAGAGAAAGGGGAGGTTTGGAGGGAAAAAAAAGACCAAATAATGTTATGTGTCATATTATCTGAGTGTAACACTATGAATCTCACTATCATGTACAATTACAATGCACCATTACAAAATTATAAAAAAGAAAAATTGTTTAAAAGAAAAACTCCAATATGATCATGTAGAAACATTATTGTTATTATTACTATTATTATTATTACTATTACTATTATTTTGTGGTTCTGGGGATTGAACCCAGGGACATTCTACCTCTGAGCTACCCAACCCAGTCCTATTTTGTTTTTTAATTTTGAAACAGGGTCTCACTAAGTTGCTGAGGATGATTGTGAACCTGTGATTCTTTTGTCTCAGCCTTCTAAGTGTGTGCTACCAAGCCTGGCTACATTTTTTTAAGTATATTTGATAAAGTTTCCATTTCTGATATGTAGTCTGTATAAATTAGAAACATAAAAATGTTTTCAAAACCTGACAAAAGATATTTGTTAGAAACCAGAGGGCATAAAACCAAAACAGAGGCATTCATAGTGAAATCATGAACCAGACAAGTTGCCCTCACAGCTATTGTTCATTTCTCTGTAGGATGAAGACAAAACAATGGCATGAAAAATATTTGAGATATAAATATTATAAAAGACATGTCAAATGATCATTATTTACATGAGTTTCATACTAGAAAATTTAAGAGAATCATTTTACAGGCTATCATAATTAATAGTAGTTCAACAAGCTGGAGAAAATCAACATTTAAAAATGTCATAGCTTAAGTTTAAAAAAAAAGTCATAGCTTTTTTATACAGTAATAATAGTCTTAGAAAAGTCATAACAAGAGAGTGCCTATAATAACAACTCAACTGTAACAGTCCTGGGAAAAAATTGACAAGACAAGAAATATTCAAGACTTAATAGAGAAAACTATGAAATTCCACTAAAGGGCCCATAAAAAGATGTGAATAAATTGAGATACATACCATGTCTTGAAGGAGATGACACAATATTATAAAGGTGTTAATTTTGTCCCTTTGCAATCAGATGATAAGCTCAGGGGAAACTCATCCCAAGTATTTTATTTAAAATCCTTTGTATATAATAAATTCAAATCAAGGCTGGTTAAACAAATAAATCAATAGATGATATTGAGTCAATTAGCTTAGTGAAAAAGAAGCTCCTATATCACATCATATATGGAAATAAATTCCAAATATATTAGCCATGCAAATGTATATTTGAAATTAAGTTGTTTAATAATATTATGACTTTATCTTGAATAGAGGAAAATATAGAAGTAAAGTTTCTTATTCTTTTTTGAAGGACTGAATTTAAAGATCTTTTTATAAGGCCTTCATTTATGTCCATTAGTGTGTGTGTAGGGAGGTACTGGGGATTGAACCCAGGGACATTATACCTACAAGCTACACCCCCAGTCCTATTTTACTTTTATTTTGAAACAGGGTCTCACTAGGTTGTTGAGAGTCTCACTATATTGCTGAGGTTATCCTCAAACCTGCAATCCTCCTGTCTCAGTCTCCCAAGTACTGGGATTACAGGCTTATGGTCCCATGCCCGGCTTCTTTTCTTTCTACTAAAAGAAAAATACTTAAAGAAAAAAAAATACCACATGTGAAAATAAAAAACGAATTAGAGTTAGAATTGAGGCCCTACAAGGGTAAAAGGAAATGCAGATAATGTTTATTTGATTTTTTGGAACTGGGTGTGTATAAAGAAAAGGGCAAGATATACAACAGTGGTAGAAATTGTTGCTTGCTTACTCAATTCCCATATTTTCCATTCTACTTTCTTACTAGAATCCCTCTATTATTGAGGATAGCATTATGTGCAGGAAAAAAAGTATATATACCCCAGCGTTTCTGGCCAATAGTTACAGGTTACAGGCAATGCTGTTTTGGGGTCACTTCTTATCTGTGGATTTTTCTTGATCTTCTTGTATGTAATGGAGATGTGACAGTGAAGTTTCAGCAGCCATTTTGTGACTTTGAGATCAGAAGTCACATGTTCAGAAAGAGAAAAAAATAAAAAAAGGTAGGAGCTCAAGTTCCTTATGACTGCATGGGGCTGTCCTATTGGCTCTCTGTTGCCTGTTCCCAGATTCTGTTTAGGTGAGACAACAAAATCCTTATCTTTATGCTGCTGGGGCTGGGTTTCTATTACTAGCAGCCAAACATAATTTCTAACTGATAAAACCATAACCTTCTATACCTCAAAAGGCACCATAAGTATGTGTTACAACTACAATCAGGGCAATCTGGTAACAACGATCAACTTACAAATGGCTATACCCTTTGATGTAACCATTCAATCTCTGGTCATTTACCCTACAGATGGACTTGCACGTGTGGAAAACAATAAACACTTCACTTTGATTTGTAGTAAAAGATTGGTAGCAACCCGAATGCTAAGTGACATTTGAACTGGTTGAGTATAATATGATGCACTGATACAATGAAATTTCATCTGTAAAAGGAATGAGAAAGCTGCTCATGTACTAAGAAAGAAAATACGCACTGGTATTTATAGACTACTATTATTTGTGTAAAAGGGGGGCAAGAATATATTTTCATATTTTGTATTATATATAAAGAGGCTCAGGAAGGTTGTATAAAACAATCAGTGGTTATTTAAAGAAGTAGGGCTGAAAATTGGCAAATAAGAAGTCTTAAAAAACTTGATGCATATATATATATATATATATATATTACTTTTTTTTTTTTTTTTTTTTTGCGGTACTAGGGATTGAACTCAGGGGCATTCTACCTCCAAGCTATACCCCCAGCCCTATTTTTTATTTTGAAACAGGGTCTCACTAAGTTGCAGAGTGCCTCACTAGGTAGCTGAGGCTGGCCACGAACCCTGATCCTCTGGTCTCGGCCTCCCGAATGCTGGGATTATAAGCGTGTGCCACCATGCCCGGCTACATATTACTTTTAATATAGGTGAATTCTACTTCAAAACCCCCACATAAATATAATTTTTAAAGGGAGAACTTGAAGGCTTATCAAGTTACAAACAGAGCTGGGGTCTACTGTCTCTTGAGAGTGTCTGGGGTAAGTTACTTAACCTCTGGGAGATTTAATTTCCCCCTTGTGAACAGGTGATCACTTTCACCTTCTGTGGTGGTAGAGAGAATTAAACCCAGGCGGGGCCCATGGTGCTAATCAGTGGTTATGAATGTGATTATTAGGAATTCAAATAAATGTTAGAAAAAGGTTACTGTTCATGGTATACAGTGAGATCATACAAATCCTTAAAAAGAAGACAAAAATTCCAAAGGATGCCAAAAACATAAAAAGATCACTTATCTGTCTCTGACTGAAGCCCTACTGTGTGCCCGGTAGTGGCCTGTGCTGCAGACGCAGCTGAAAGCCACCTGCCTGCTCAGAGTCAGCGCCTTCTCACCCCGAAAGAGATGGAAATGACTGGGAAATCCACTTTCACTAAAAATCAAACACATACTAAGCAGATTAAATAAGATGCTACCTTTGGCCTCCTGAACTGGTGAAGACGAAAGATTTATAATAATACTCTGTTGATAGAAAGATATTTAAAATCTAGAAAATGGGCAAACTGATTAACGCTACTATTCTATTTCTAGGAATTGCTCTTCTGAAAATAATCAGAAGTGTATTAAAAAGCACATAGTAGAATTTATTTACAACAGTGTTCTCTAAGGTTCATTTAGTACATGCAAATCACCACCAATCTCACTAACATGTACAGGGAGAGAGGAGGCGGGGGCAGGGCGGGATGCAGAGGATCTAGGTAAGTTGCTGGGAATTGTTTTGAACCTGCGATCCTCCTGCCTCAGCCTTCCAAGTACTGGGACTACAGGAGTACAATACCATGCCCAGCTCCAATAAAAATATATTTTAAAAAATGAAATATGACTACATTTGCACCTATGCTTAAGTTACAAATCATGCAGGCCAAGAAAGAAAAAAAAAAAACCTCTCTTTCCTTGAACTGTTAATTCTTCAGGTTTATTTTTATGACTCTCTTGTTCCCTCCTTACTTTAGTGCACGTGCGCACACACACACACACACACACACACACACACACACACACGTGGAAGACCCTTCATTTGCCTCCAGGTCCTCACAGAGAGGTATTTACAAGTATGTATGTATGTATTTATTTTTGCTGTGATTTCTTCTCCCTTACCCTTAAAGAGGCCTCACCCTCTCCATAGCCCTCCTCAGAACTCCTGACCGTCAGTCACTCTCTGATTTTCTTGCTTTGCCCTCTGGACTGTGTGATGCCAAGGTGCCCAGATGTTTGACCAACAATTTAGCTGTTGGCCTGAAGGTGTTTTTAGATGTGATTAATATTTAAACTGGCACATTTGAGTAAAGTAGACTACCCTCATAATATGGTTGACGCTTATCAAGTTTGTGGCTTTAGAAGAAAAGACAGGTTCCAAGAAGAGGAGGGAATTCAGCTTCTAACATGTGTTAGAACACAAGCTATAGCCGTGATTCCTGTGGGCATTTCTAGCCTGTCCTGCTGATTTCAAACTTGCCACCACCCAAATCACATAAGCTTGTTCCTTAGGATCTCTCTCTCCACCTACTTATTGGTTTCCCATGAGAACCTTGCATAAAACACGCTGTGAGCACAACTCCTTTCTTCAAAATGGAGATGGGGGCTAAGGGTGCTGGGGAGTGAGGCCTGGGCTGTTCTGTAGTTTGTGAATCAAAGAAGCTGAAACAAATCAAAAACATTGCAAACTCTTACTGAGTTCCTGACAATTCCAGGACTAATATATAAATGTCTACCAAAATATGACCAAAGCGTAATATCCAGAGTATTTCAGAAACTGCTACATTTTTCTCCCTCCAAGCACATCTTAGTGGTTTTGCTTTTTATTTGAAACTGAAGCTCCTGGAATGGTATTTAGTATTTTTCTTATAAAGCATCTGACACCTTCTAGGCACTAGAAAAGGTTAACTTCCTTAAAAAATTCTGTGCAGAAAGCTTGTTCTTCTAAGTCATATGGAGGCTGCATCTAATTTCTCCATTTATCTCCAACATTCTTCCTCCTGCCTTTTAAACTCTTTCATGTAGCACTAACATTTGATTAACCTTTTATTCAAGAGACATCTGGGTTTTGTTAGACACTATTATGCTGATTCTGGCTTGTTTTTACTTCGTATGATTTCCAAGTAGCCACGTGTTAGGTAGTAAGTTCTTCTTTTATTGCCATTTTTTGGGGGAGGCAATGGAGCTCCAGGATGAGCCTTTACTTTGTTATCCAAAGCTTGTTCACTTTGGAGAAAATGGAAACAGTACAGCAATGACAGTAAGATTTTATTTTCTGTACGCAATAGTTGGAGGATTGTCCTGGCCACATTTGCCTTTTATGTATGCATTTTCTGCAGGCTTTGAAAATTATGTTTTCCATCAATTAAAATTAACATAAAAGGCAATTTAGCTAAAAACACTGAAGGTAAAGCTCTAGTTATGGTCATATGGAATATTATTAGCAGTTCCCATGGGGTTTGATAGTAAGCATTTTTTTTTTTTTTCAGGTGTCCTTTTAGGCTATTAGTTCTGGGTCCCAGGGGGAGCTATGATGTGTTGGCTCATGGATGAAGTTGATTGTGGCCCGACTTCTAGAAGAAGGAAAATCCCACTCTTGACTCTTTAAGAGTAATGATAGATCATGGTTGCCAGGGACAGAACCGATCCAGGATTTGCACAAGCTTTGACACTTCCTCAGAGCTTTGGCCTGAAGATTTTGCTCTCCTGGGGCCACCCTGTCTGCAGAAGGAGCTTAAAACACAGACTCCTTAAAAACTATGGAGAGAACCACAGTTTATACACACCTGCATTCCCATACAAGGAAATTGCGGGGGGAAGCAATAGGATAGCTGGAAGGTCGTGATGCTGGTGGTAACTCGATGCAGCCTGGGAGAAATCAGGAATTGCTTACACGGAGAAGAAGGAAGGCATTGCCAATAGCATGCTGCATCTCGCAGTCCCTAACAGGGGCAATTCCAGATTAGGTGAGCCCTGCTAGTTAAGAAGTAATCAGAGGCCATGTGCAGGGGGCAAGCCTGGAGCCCCTGAAGATATGGATGGAGTTCTCTCTTGGCTGTTAGTCCTGTAAACGGTCTTTGCATTGAGTAGGAACAGTGTTCCTTATGGGACTGGCCATACCTTTCTGACCCATCTCACATAGAGCTGAGGAGGATGAAAGAGACTTGTAAACCCCCAAGCCCCATGAGATGGTAATGATAGGGGCGGAGTTGATTTGCTAAGATGCTCCAGAGAGCCAGGGTTACATTGATTACTTTTACAGGTTACTGTGAAAGACCTAAACAGAGAACGTGTCTGGAGTCACTCACATGAGACATGGGAGATGTGGATTCCAGCCATGGCATGTGCCATGATGAAGTGTATCATCTAAGAGATGTCAGACCATTTCCCAGAGGCTCATTCTGCTTGCTTGTACCCATCAAGAGAGGCATGGATAGAAGGGAATTAAGTAATTTCTGTTCCAGTTGATCTGAGTTAAGTGAGGCCTGCTGGTTTGATATGCTGACAACTTGAAGTGCTGGCACCTATGATTAAATGGTTTCCTGCTTCTTTCCTTGGCATGACAAGATTACTAGTGTAGTTCTTTAGTCCTGGAATGTGAAACCTTAAGCACCTTTCAAAAACTGCTTACCCTGGAAGTCACACACGGGTCATATTCTAGCTGGAGAAACTAGAACTGGCCTCAGCAATCTTTTGATTGCTCACATTTCAGTCCCCAGCACTTACGGGCAGAATGTGTGGAAGTCCAGTCCCAGGTCCTTGCCCTTGGTCCAGCCCCATGTATTTTGGAGATTCTGAGGCTGTGTGTAATCACATGATGGAATGCGGCAATATGTGTTTCAAATGAGATCTCAACTTATTATGCAAGTTTTACCTCTCACTCTATGCCTCCTTAAAATCTCCTTAAGGATTCAAGCTCACCCTTTATGCCCTTCTGTGTGAAAACAGTTTGCCCTCCATCTCCATGGGGTTTTCAGCCACAGATTTAACCAACCACAGCTGGAAAATATTATTTTTAAAAAGTCGCATCTGTACTGAACATGTATAGATTATTTTCCTTGACATTATTCCCTAAGCAATCTAATGTGATAATGGTTACATTTACATTTGCATTAACATTTACCTTGGATGATTAAAAATGCACAGAAGGCTGTGTATAGGTTGTATGCAAATACTACAAATTTGCATAAGGGAGTTGGGCATAAGCAGATTTGGGTATCTCTATTGGATCTGGATTGTCCCCCAAAGGTTGATGTGTTGCAGGTTTGGTTCCTAAAGCAGCAATGTCTAGAGATGGGGCTTTGGGGAAATGACCAGATCATAGGAGCTGTTCTAATCTCATCAGTGGATTGATCCCTTAGATGGTTTAACAATCTGATTGAACTATTGGGAAGAGGTGGAAAATGTAGGCAGGAGGAAGTAGAGCACTGTGAGTGGGGGCTTCGGGAACCATCCTGTCCCTGTCCCTTCCTTGTGCTTTCCCACTCTCCTTCATGAGCTGAGCAGCTGTCCTGTATCATGCCCCTCCACCACGATGTTTTTGTCTAAGAACCAGCCAACCATGGTCTAAAACGTCTGAAATAGTGAGTCAAAAGAAACTTTTCCTTTAGTAAGGTATGTCATAGTGATGAAAAGCTGACTAACATAATACCCTTGGTGGTGGTGCTGGTGTGTTCTGGAAACAATTCCTCAGGGATTCTGAGGGACAACAGAGCATAGTTGTCAGTTATTCTCTAGTCTCTTTATCTACATATCTGTCTATATCTCTATCATCTATGAATCATTTATTTGTCTATTCATCTCTACTTTCATCTGCTTTTTGTAGCATCTTTTGTCTTTCCTGTTTGAATGTATCATCTTGAATAAAGTGGTCAAGGTCCAGTCATGTGTGGTGGTACATGTCTGTAATCTAGTATTTGGGTGACCGAGATAGGAAGATGGCAGGTTTGTGGGCAGCTTCAGCAATTCAGCAAGACCCTGTTTCAAAACAAACAAACAAAAAAACATAGGGCTGGGTGTGTACCTCAGAGGTAGAACACCCTTGGGTCCAATCCCTAGAACCACACACAAAAAACCCCGAAGTGTTCAGGGCCCCCGCCCAGTTGCTCCATTGGGCGGGACCTATAGAAGGTATCTTGGCAAATGGTCCCTCAGTTAACTGGGCTAATCAGTCACTACACTGAAGTCTACTCCCTAAAGAGATCCTTAGTTTTTCCACTTTGATCCCACTCCCTAAACTAATTCTTGATCCCAACTATTCTTCAGGCAAGGGAATAAGCAATGAGGAACAATCTTTCCCCAGAACAGAGAGAAATAAGAAACCAGAGACTGAATAATCTTCAAATCACAGTGCTTATCTACAAGCTTCCCTCAGACTCGTTCTCTTCAGCCTGTGTTATTAATAGGAAAAATACAAAAGGTCTCACTTTATTAAAGAAAAAAAAGCCTGGCAAACTTTTATTCACAGTGTGCATGCCCTTTCGGAGGAAATATTCCCACTAATGAGCCTCTTTCTCTTGTCCATTAGCACTTCTTAGAAAAAAAAAAAACAAACCACCTTTCCTTTAATTAATGTGGTTGTTCTCTAGGCTTCCTTTGGAGATGCTCTTTTATCCTGAGCTACAAAATAAGATGATGAGGCATGAACTCATCTGGATTTGATACAGAAATGGGTGCTTCCTTTTCTTTCCTTGAGTAAATCTTTGAGAAGAATACCCCATAGACTAAAGACAATATTGGGGTCAAAAGTAAACGCAGCCAATGGAAGAAATGGATGTTTTTACTTAAGGTTAGATAGGAATCAAACAAATTGTAGTCTGGGAGTGACTTTTGGCCTCCTCTAACTCCTCCAAATCCTTATATATTACAGAATGGCATCTATCCATCTATCTACTATCTATCTATCTATCTATCTATCTATCTATCTATCTATCTATCTATCATCTATCTATCATCACCTATCTATCTACCATCTATCTATCTATCTATCTATCTATCTATCTATCTATCTATCTATCTATCACCATCATCATCTATTTATCTACCATCTATCTCTATAGATATACATAGGCTATATATCTATCTCTATATCTATCCTAATATACAGTATAAATATAAAGAGACAAAGATATCCACTGAAGACACTCTTGTTTTTCCTTGAAGCTAAGGATATATATTTATATATGCCTCTGTATCTGTATGTAAGTATGAATATTTAAGGAGATATCTATATCTATATAGACAGACATTATACATACACACACACACACACACACACACACACACACACTTTATTGAAAGACAGAGTCTCCTCAGTGGAGCATACATCATGAGAAATTCCTGATGTATGGAGGCAGACCGATAGAGAATGTTTTAGGACAGGATAGAGTTTGCATTGAGTTTGTGGTACTGGGAGCCTCAAAGTTTGAGAATAATGTAGGGAGATGGTGGTATCTGAAAGTAATTAACTAAATGGCTTATTGGATCACCATACTAGAAATAGCCAGGTAAAGTCACAGCTGCCCTACAATTCCTAGAGAGGGCCTTTGTCCAGAGGTAGAAGCAGTGAGCAGGAGACTTAGGTGAGAGTGGTAAGGCAATGAGCAGAATTTAGAGGCAGCCCTATTCCTCCAAGAAAGGTAATCAAGCTTCCTGCTTGCTGTACAAGATGGCCACAAGCTGCAATTGCAAAGCATTCCTAGGGATGCACAGCAACCAACAGGGAGTAGCAACACAAAGAGGAGCACAGTCACCCCTTGCTATCCATAGAGCTTTGGTTCCAGAACCCAGTATAGACACTCACATTGGCAGGTGCTCAAGTCCCTTATAGCAAATGATATATATTTACATTTAACCTACACATATGCTCACATCTACTTTCAATTATTTAGATTATTTATCATATCTAACGCAATGTAAATTATGCATAAATAATTCCTATACTATATTGTTTAGGGAATAATGACAAGGGGAAAAATTTGTACCTGTTTAGTATAGATGCAATTTTTTTCTGAATATCTCAATTTGAGGTTGGTTGAATTTGTGGATGCAGAACCCATAGATATGGAAGGCTGATGATGTCTGATAAAAGATTGGCCATGACTGTGAGGCTGTGCTAGTTTTTCATGTGAATTGGGCAGATTAATTAGAATTGAGAGAAACATTTATATATGGTCACCCTAAACTGGTGCAATAGCAAGGTAAGAGGCATTTGAGACAGTCTCAACATCACCATGGGAACAGGTGCCATAGCAAGTGGTGAAAATAGTTGTATATATAAAGCACCCAAATTGAGCATTTAGTCTTTATGAGGTTTTTCCTAAGGGAACAGGAACACTGGACTATAAAGTTCATTGACTTTTCTTCTGGAATTCTCTCTTCATTTAGGTTGGGGAGAGGTGTTTAGATAAGAAGGGTATTTCAAGAGGGCTGATATTAGGTGAAAGGCCATTTTAGATAAGGGAGAAATCTAATTGCATTGTTCAGTTAGGAGGACAAAGAAGTTGTCTTGCGGATGGGTGGTTAACATGGGCAGTAAGCCCACTGAGAGGGAGTTTGAACCCAAAGGAGGGAGAGTCTGGATGGAGAACCTCACCCGAGTGACTACACATTCAAGTAAAAATATTTGCTTTCAAGAGGAAGATGGAAGAAGTTTCCAGGAAAATGAGGGAGAAGGTAAAGATGGTGAGAGATTAGTATCATCTTATAATTTGTAAGACCTGTTGGGCAGATGAAAGTACAGTGGGCAGAGAGGAATATACAGTGAGGTTACTGAAAAGCAAATCAAGTAAGTTTTTAGAGCAGACAAAGAGTCTCCAAACTTGGACTTGGGAGTTTATCACTTTACATATAAACACAGTTATTTGGTTGTCTAGATCCTGGCACATGGATCTTGCCAATTAATTACTGAGACCTCATTTTGATCTTAAACAAACAGGTGTGCCTAAGTATCACTTCCTGACCAGAGGGATTAATGGAAAATCTTCTATTTTTCTTATGTGGATATAATAGATGCTGATGCATTTCCCTAACCAAAGAGCTCTTATTATCTATGGCCCACTATGTTTACGCATGGGTCTCCTATGACTGTTAGAAGTCATCGTCGTGTGCCAGTGAGTGCTGTGACATGGTGCCACATCCAGTCTGCTGGTTTATAGCATGTAGGTGACTGTTGGTACTGGGAGCATCAGGTTATCAAATGTCTCAATAGCTGGTGAGTTTATCCCCAAGAGGGATGAAATTAAATGGGCCAAACATTAACTAGTAGGGTACCACTAAACCTCCTCCAGATGACTCTTGAGGATGAGGGGGAGACTGCCACACTTTCTGAAACACAAAGGGCCCATGTCTGATATATGTGTGGCATCATTTGGGGATGAAGTATAACCATTAGTCCAGGATCAAAACACAACTTTGTCCTTAAAAAGTTAGGTGGTGGCTAACCTAAAAAAAATTACATGCATGCCCAGATAGTCCTGAAATGTTGTTTATGAAGTCAAGTTTAAAACCACTTAACTTCCCATCACAAGTGTAATAGTAATTCAATAAGCAACATGCATCTGTTTTGGAACACTATGCAATGATGTACATTCAGAAATTTATCAATGCCAATGTCAATGTCATACACAGGGAGGGTCAGGGAGTGGGGTGAGAACTGAATGAAGGCTCTCCTAGTGCTATGTGCACCTACATCTCTATCACTCTGAACTTCACCTTGATGTACAATTACAAAAAAAGATGAATTGTTGATCAGTTCTATAAGTTTTTTTGGCTGACTTTGTTGGGTCTTCTAAGTATAGTATCATGCCATCTGCAAAAAGGGATAGATTTAGTTCTTCTTTCCCCATTTTTTTTTTTTTTTTGCAGTACTGGGGATTGAACTCAGGGGAATTCTACCTCTGAGCTATACCCCCAGCCTTATTTTTTATTCTTTATTTTGAAACCGGGTCTCACTAAGTTGAGGAGTGCCTCACTAGGTAGCTGAGGCTGGCCGCGAACCCGGATCCTCCGGTCTCAGCCTCCCAAATGTTGGGATTACAAGAGTGTGCCACCACGCCCGGCTCCCCATTTTTACCCCTTTGATTTCCTTCTCTTGCCTTATTGCTCTGGCTAGAGTCTCAAGTACTATGTTGAACAGAAGAGGTGATAATGGACATCCTTGTCTTGTTCCTGTCTTTAGTGGGAACTCTTGCAGTTTTTCTCCATTTAATATAATGTTGGCTGTGGGCCTATTGTATAATGTTAAGGTATGTTCCTTCTATTCTGATTCTCTGCAGTGCTTTTAGCATGAATGGGTGTTGGATCTTGTCAAATGCTTTTTCACATCAATTGAGATGATCATGTGATTTTTTGTCTTTGATTATGTTTATGTGGTGAATTACATTGTTTTTCGTATGTTGAATCAGCCTTGCATCCTTGGGATGAACCCGACTTGGTCATGGTGTATAATTTTCTTGATGTGGTTTTGAATGTGCATTGCTAGTATTTTGTTTTTTTCCTTTTTTTTTTATTATTCGTACAATGTAAGCAGACATCTTTGTTAGGTACAAATTGAAAATGACATATGTGCCCACATTTCTCATTTGACCCCTTCCCCCAATTCCCACCCCGCTCCCTCGCCCTCCCTCCCTCTCAGGTTCAATTTAGTGAGTAACCTTGATGTACATTAGGGTGTCACGCCTCCCCTGTTAATCCCTTTCAGTTAAATCAACTTCATTGTTTATCGAGGGTCTCTCTTTTTCCATCTGAAGACCCTCTTGTGCCCATCTTCTCCCTAGCATCCGCATATTAGGGAGAACATATGCTTCCTTACTCTTTGTGACTGGCTAATCTCACTTAACATAATGTTTTCCAGTTGCATCCATTTCCCTGCAAATAACATGATTTTGTTCTTCTTTATGGCTGAGTAAAATTCCATTGTGTACATATCCCACAGTTTTGTAATCCATTCATCTGTTGTTGGACATCTTGGCTGCTTCCATAGTTTGGCTATTGGCATTGCTAGTATTTTGTTTAGCAATTTTGCATCTAAGTTCATCAACAATATAGGCCTATAGTTTTCTTTTCTTGAGCTGTCTTTATTTGGCTTTGGTATTAATGTGATGTTCAGCAAAGTGTCTGGATACAAAATCAATCTTAAAAAATCAGAAGCTTTCCTGTATGTCAACCATAAATCCACTGAAAAAGAAATCCAGAAAACAATTCCACTCACAAGAGCACTCCCCAAAATAAAATACTTAGGGATAAACCTAACCAAAGAGGTAAAAGACCTCTATAAGGAAAACTATAAAAAGTTGAAAAAAGAAATCGATGAAGACCTTAGAAGATGGAAAGCCAATCAGAATGGCAATCATAAAAAACACGAACAACAACACCTGCTGGCGAGGGTGTGGAGAAGTGGGAACCCTAATACATTGTTGGTGGGATTGCAAGCTTGTGCAACCATTTTGGAAAACAGTATGGAAGATCCTCAGATGAATGGGAATGAACCTACCTTATGACCCAGCAATACCACTTCTGGGTATCTACCCAAAAGAATGGAAACCAAACTATCAGTCCGACGCATGTGTATTTATGTTTATAGCTGCACAATTCACAATTGCCAAACTATGGAAGCAGCCAAGATGTCCATCAACAGATGAATGGATTACAAAACTATGGGATATGTACACAATGGAATTTTACTCAGCCATAAAGAAGAACAAAATCATGTTATTTGCAGGGAAATGGATGCAACTGGAAAACATTATGTTAAGTGAGATTAGCCAGTCACAAAGAGTAAAGAAGCATGTGTTCTTCCTAATATGCAGATGCTAGGGAGAAGATGGGACATAGGAGGATCTCCAGATGAAAAGGAGAGACCCTTGATAAGCAAAGAAGTTAATTTAATCGAAGAGGATGGATGGGGGGCGGGGGGGACATCCTAAGGCACATGATGTACTTTCACAACTATATCAAGGTCACTCACTGAACTGAACCTGAGAGGGAGGGAGGGCGAGGGAGCAGGGTGGGAATTGGGGAAGGGTTCAAATGAGAAATGTGTGCAAATATGTCGTTAACAATTTGTACCTAACAAAGATGTATGCTTACAATGCACGAATTAGTATAATAAAAAACAAAAAACAAAACAAACAAACAAACAAAAAAAGCAGATGGAAATATATTCCATGCTCTTGGATAGGCAGAGTAAATATCATCAAAATGGCCATCCTCCCAAAAGTGATCTACAGATTCAATGCAATACTCATGAAATTACCAAGGTCACTCCTCACAGACATAGAAAAATCAGTCCTTAAATTCATCTGGAACAACAAAAAGCCCAGGATAGCCAAAGTAGTTCTTAACAACAAGAACCATGCAGGAGGCATCACAATACCTGACTTCAAACTTTACTACAAATCCACAGTAATAAAAACAGCAAGGTATTGGCACAAAAACAGACACATAGACCAATGGAACAGAACAGAAGATTCAGAAACAGACCCACGTACTTACAGTCAACTGATTTTTGACAAAGGAGCCAAAAACATTCACTGGAAAAAAGATAGCCTCTTTAACTAATGGTGTTGGCAAAACTGGTTAACCATATGCAGGAAAATGGAAATAAACCCCACTTTCTCACCCTGCACAAGAGTCAACTCAAGGTGGATCAAAGACCTGGAAGTCAGACCAGAGACCTTGCAGCTACTTGAAGAGGGCATAGGCCCAACACTTCAACACATAGGCACAGGTAAAAACTTTCTCAACAAGACCTCCAAAGCACAAGCAACTCAAAGGAAGATCAATACATGGGATTGCATTAAACTGAAGAGCTACTATACAGCAAAGGAAACTATCAATAACTTCAACAGAAAGCCCACAGAGTGGAAGAAAATTTTTGCCAGCTACTGTTCTGATAGAGGGCTAATATCTAGAATATACAGAGAACACAAGAAACTCACAGCTAAGAAAACAAATAACCCAATCAAAAAATGGGCAAAGGATCTAAATAGACACTTCACAAAAGAAGAAATGCAAATGGCCAATAATTTTATGAGGAAATTTTCAACATCATTAGGAATCAGAGAGCTGCGAATCAAAGCTACCTTGAGATTTCATCTAACCCCAATCAGAATGGCAATCATCAAGATCACAAACAACAATAAATGCTGGTGAGGGTGTGGAGAAGTGGGAACCCTAATACATTGCTGGTCGGATTGCAAATTAGTGCAACCACTTTGGAAAACAGTATGGAGAATCCTCAGATGAATGGGAATGAACCTACCATACGATACAGCAATACCACTTCTGGGTATCTACCCCCAAAATTGGAAACCAAACTATCAGACTGATGCATGTTATCTATGTTTATTGCTGCACAATTTAGAATTGCCAAACTATGGAACCAGACAAGATGTCCATCCACAGATGAATGGATTACAAAACTATGGGATATGTACACAATGGAATTTTACTCAGCCATAAAGAAAAACAAAATCATGTTATTTGTAGGGAAATGAATGGAACTGGAAAAGATTATGTTAAGTGAGATTAGTCAGTCACAAACATTAAAAAATTATATGCTTTCCCTAATATGTAGAAGCTAGGGAGAAAATGGGACATAAGAGGGACTCCAGATGAAGAAGGAGAATCCTTAGGTGAGCAAAAATTTGTCTTAACAGTAAGTGATGGGGTACGGGGAACACCCTAATGTGCATGATATACTTTCATGAACATATCAAAGTCAATCACTAAACTGAACTTGAGAAGGAGGGAGGAGGAGGGAGTGGGGTGGGAATTGGAGAAGGGTTAAATGAGAAATGTGTGCATGTATGCCTTTATCAGCTTGTACCTAACAAAGATGTATGATTACAATGCACCAACTAAAAAAAATAAAAAAAAGATAGATGTCAAAAAAAAAAAGGAAAAGAAAAAAAATTGTATATACAATATGATTCCATTTTGTTTTAATTTTTTTTCCCGCAGTACTGGGGATTGAACCCAAGGTCATTCTACCTCTGAGCTACACCCCAGCCATATTTTTATTATTCATTTTGAAACAGGATCTCACTAAGTTGCAGAGAGTCTCACTAAGTAGCTGAGACTGGCTGCGAACCTGTGATCCTCCTGTTTCAGCCTCCCAACTACTGGGATTACAAGCATGTGTCACCACACCTGCTGTTTAAAATTTTTTGATACACACACACACACACACACACACACACAATTTTTCTCCTTTCATATGTACACATATATACAAGTTGACATATAATAAAATGTTTGAAACTTATAGTAAACCAATAACTATTTTCCTTTGGAGAGGACATGAAAATTGAAGGACATTTTTTAAAATTTTTATTTTTTATATAACAATTGGTGCATTGTAAACGTATGTTTACATACGTTAGGTATAAGCTGATAATTCTTCTATATTTGTCTGAAGTTTTAGCATAAAATGCATTCATATGATATTTGCATAATTAAAAATAAAGAGGTTTTTAAAAAGTGGTTTGAATCAACACTTCAATATTAGAGTCACTCGGCAATTTTATCAGAGAAGCAAGGATATTTGAAATTGGATGGGCTATAGAGACATACCCTGAGATAAGATACTTTAGTTTTAAACATTTCAAGTGAATATTCAAGTAATAATATTCAAGTAATAAAATATCCAGCTTTCATGGGAATATGAAAGTAAAACATACACACATGTACACATACATACACATATATTTGGAGAGAGAGAGAGATTCCACTATAAAATGTAAAAGCCGATAGCTAAAAGCTGAAACAATCCTGTGGTAAAAGATGTGTGTTTGTGTATATACAATGTGATGTGTTAGCTGGGTGGTGACCGAGGCAGGTCGGGGGGTTGGAGAGTATTCAAGGATATTCAGTATGGGTCCTGAGGGTGTGGCCTTTGGGACTGTGCTTGTGTCTTTGAATCCCCTCGCATGCCCTCTTGCTTCAGGCCTCCCTGATGCGAGCGCAGAGCTCTTGCTTTCTCCTGCTCTCTGCTTCCCACCGCCATGGCTATGCCCTAAGACCCATAGACCCCAGCCTCACATGGACTGAAACTGAAATCTTCAAAAACTGTGAGCACATAAATCTCCCTTCCTCTAAGTTGTGTGGTCAGTTGTTTGGATTAGAGCAGTGAGAATGTTGACCAAGACACAGGTGTAAAATTATTGAAGGAGAACAGTGAACAAAGACATAAGTTCAAGAAACCATTATTAGTCACTATGGAATTAAATTCTAGAGAACAAAACACTAATTATGGCTCTTATTTTTTGAGCATATATCTCAGCATCATATCACTTAGTGCTCACCCTTGAGATAGGTGCTGCTATTATTAGCTATATTTTACATACAAGCCTATTCAAAGTCAAATAATTGGAAAGTGGAAAGATAGACTTGAGATTAAAATCAAAATTTATCATCAGGCATGGTGGTGCAAGACTGTACGTAAGAGGCTGAGACAGGAAGATGGCAGGTTCAAGGCCAGTCTCAGCAACTTAGTGAGACTCTGTTTGAACATTAAAAAGAGAAGTCTGGGGGTGTAGCTTGAAGAGTGAGCATCCTTCCTAGTACTCCTCCCCCCCAGTCCAAATTTACCTGAAGCACATGGTCTTGGCAATGAGTCTATAATCTGAAGAGAGAGTAGGAGGTTACAGGAATTTAGAGAGGGGCAAGCAAGCTCTGAAACCCCCCCCTCTTTTTTTCTAGATCAAGCTATGTGAGACAGCCCAGCAGACTGCAGATTTCCCCTACACTTCAAAGAAGATTTAAATTCCATGTAATTTGTTATTTGATCAGGCACTGGTCTACATTTAAAAAAATAATTTTATTTGAGGTTCTTTTAAACTCAGTTCCTACACAGTTGTAGTCAAGTTATTTTTAGATTTATTGGCACATCATTTAAAATGAGGCCCTGAATCTCTGTGAACAACAGTAACACTTCACAGTTTGCACTCTCCATCACATTTGATGGCCATGGTAACCCCATGAAATACGCACAGCTCATGTCATTCATCATCTCACAAATGGGGGTATGAAGGGCCATAAAAGCTAAGTGGTGCTGGCATGGTGGTGTACTCCTCTAAGCCCATGACTTGGGAAGTTAAGACAGCAGTATCACAGGTTTGAGGCCAACCTCAGCAATTTACCAAGACCCTTGGAAACTTGGAAGACCCAGTCTCGAAATAAAAATTAAAATCGGGTTGGGGGTGTATCTCAGAGGTAAAATGGCCCTGGATTCAACCCCCAGTACCAAAACAAATAAAACAAAATAACAAAGAAAAAGAAAAAGAAACTCACCACTCCAGATTCTTAACCCCCACTCTTTCTGCTGTGCATGTTGTCCTTCACACAGTACCTGCTACTGTCCTTGTACTGCCAGGAACACACTGATTTTTGTCTCACACCAAAGTTCACACTTTTGCAAAGCCCACTTCTTTTAGATTGCTTTTCAAATCCCTTGATTTCTTAAACTTGAATAATGGATGGCCTCTTTTGTAGGGGAAAATCTTTTTTTTTTTTTTTTTCGGTACTAGGGATTGAACTCAGGGGCGTTCTACCTCCGAGCTACACCCCCAGCCCTATTTTTTATTCTTTATTTTGAAACCGGGTCTCACTAAGTTGCGGAGTGCCTCACTAGGTAGCTGAGGCTGGCCGCGAACCCGGATCCTCCAGTCTCAGCCTCCCGAATGCTGGGATTACAAGAGTGCACCACCACGCCCGGCTCGGAAAATCATTTTTTATTAGCTTCCTTTATTAGCTGTTGTATATTATCTAAAATATGCACAAAATGAAATTCAGCAACAACTCCTGTGTTGGCCAGTTCTCCACTGTAACACAAGACCTGAGAAAATTTAACTTATAAAGAGACAAGGTTCTTTTAGGCCCACAACTTTGGAGGTTCCATTCCATGGTCAGTTTGGGGCTTGTGGCGAGTTAGTGCATCATGGCTGGAGCATGGAGTGGAGCAAAGTCACTTATATCATGAGACAGGAAGCAAAGAAAGAGGAAGAGGAAGGTATTATCCCCTCCAAGGGTACTCCCCCTATGTCCGAGGGACCTCCCATAGGCTTTACCTCCTGATGGTTCCACCAACTCCCGCTAGTGCCATCCTGGGGACCAGGCTTTTAACATGTAGGTGTTGGGGGATAGTCAATATTTAAGCTGCAGCAAGTACTAATGTTTATAGTTTCTACAGAACTGTAAAACTAAACCAAGCTTACAAGTGAAATATAAACAACACTAGGGAAATGATAATAGTCAGAGAAATAAAGAAACCGACTTAAACAGTGCAAATCTGCCTGTGGAGAGCTGGGGTGCAGTATCTTTGGGCTCCCTCTGTCAGCTTTGTCATGCTCCATGCTAAGAATTCACTCTCCACCAATCAACCCTACCTGAACCAGCAGGAAAATCCATTTGTCTCATTATCTGTTGCTGCATTTAATGAACTATGCCAAAAGTTAGTGGCTTAAAGCAACCCAATCTTATTTGGGTCAGGATTTTTTAGGTTGGGAGTACAGAAGGAAGGTGACTGGGTGATTTGACTCTAGGTAGCAGCAGCTGGAGTCACTGGGGCTAAAAGGCCTTCCTTCAAGATGGCGTCTTCACTCACCTGCCTGGTATCTTGGTGCTCCCATGCCACTCTCTCTGCGGCTTATCGACCTGACCTCTCCACCTGGCTTAGCTTGCTCCCAGCATCGTGTTCTCAGGCTGGTCACACTCTCTACATGGCAGGTGGCTTCTAAGAATGAGAGGTGGAAGCTATGGTGTCAGCTGAGGACTATATCCAGAATTAGCACACCATTGAACTATCACATTCTCCTCAATAAAAAGTCACAGAGATTTCAAGTGAGTGGAGAAATGGGTTCTTACTGTTGATAGAGGAGGGACCAGGAGGGACCTGTGATCAAAGGGGTTGTTATAGTCATCTTAGCGAGTACAAGTACCACACTGAACACACATACCCCAGACTTTTCCATTAGACAGAACCTGCATGGTAGTACTTGTTGCCAGTATAGTTAAAAATAGAGTGCTGAGCTGAAGGGAAAGTCTTAATTGCCCCCAAAGTCACCTATAGGAACAGGACATGCTTTTATTCATAGTTTTATTTTTAATATAAAAAAGAAGCACTGTGCAAGAGTCTTCTCCTGCTTCCCATATTCAGTTTGTCTCTTCTTTCTAAGCATAAGGAAGAGCCACACTTTTCATCTCCTTTACATTGAGACATGCCTCTTGCCTATTTGTGGTGACTTGGAAGAGAGTGATATGTGTCATTTCTAAGCTAAGGCATTCATGAGTGGGGTGAGCTCATCATGCTTCTGCTGCCCAGAAGCCATTTGTTAGGATGGTGGCCTCTCAAGATGGTGGAAACTTCATTAGCATCAGCTACTGAAAGATTATGTTAATTAGAGTATAGCACCAGTTAACAACTATTAGGATTTAAGGACCAGTTTGTTTCTGTAGCATAACTTAGCTTATCCTAACTAATACTTTTATTATTTACAACATTCTGATAGGAAATTCAATGATTCTAACATAATACAGTGTGAGAACACTGTCTTAATTTGTACTAAAAATTTTTATAGTGGGTCAGGCAAGGAGAATTAGTGAAGAATTAATTGGGAGTCCATGCAAAAGAAGTGGAAGACATCACCGCCTTTCTTATCTGGCCATATTATAATGTATTTATGACACTAATGTTTTCTTTAAAAGATGATGTCACTATTCTACCTTTGAAGTCTCAGGCATTTATTTGCAGATATTTGCACTTTTATTGTGATTCCATGGTGGAGACTAACAACTAAGGCAACATATTTCTAGAAATTTGGACTTTCATCGTTATTTAATGATAGAGATAGTAAAATGGAGATAATTAGTGAAGGTTAAGAATTTGCCCTTGTCACATGAATAAGCATTAGAAATTTTTTTTAGTGCATTGATATAAGTCAAATGGTAGGTTACATTTTAACTGTGGAGAATACGATCCTTAGCTAAATTAGTCTATTTCAGAGATGTCTTAAATTACTCACTTAAAAGGAACCGCTTTTTAAATTTTATAAAAATTTGATTTGGTCCACACTTGAGAGCCACCTGGTACTCTCATGATAAGCAATTACCCATTGACTTTGGTTCTTTAATTAGAAATTTTCATGATCCAACATCAAACAGTTGCAGGTATATGAACAAGTTATCAACTAAATTCAAATTTCCTCAAAGGACCAGATTGAACTGGTTGATCTCCTGATTGTGGTCATGTGAGTGACTGAATGACTGTTCTATGGCAAATAAATTGACATCTCAGAGAGCACTGTACATACGCCAATCAACTAGATTCAGACTGATGTTAAGTTACACAAATGCAGTCCTCCAATCGCCTCCTCTGTGAAACTTTTTCATTCAACTTGAATTATGTTTTGGGGACTTTGGGTGCTTTATAATTTCTTTTTAATATGGAGTCTGTGAGAGATAGCCCTTAGTGTCTATATTAATAGATTTATTTAATTATGGACAAAGGATTCTGAGTTTTGAAATCTTTTTGTCCACTCAAGCTTTTTTTTTTAAAGAACTGTTAGAGAATATTAATGTTGATCAAAATAATTGATAACAGTAAAAATGGAAAAGAGACTGAATCAGGATCTCATAAAATTTTGACAGGTCAGAATGAATTCTAACAAGATGAAAAATTCAAGAAGTAAAACAAAGTCCCTTGGTTTAGGACTAATACTCCTATCATCCAAGGGTAGATTGATTATCAGCATATTTGATAAGGGCCTAGAAGTTTTAGCTAACTGTATGTTTGGTTAATATTAGTCAATAATAAGGTCTACAACTTTTGGGGGGGAAAAAGTCTAAAATGACCTTAGATATATTAGGAGAATAGATTTCAAAATATGGGATGATACTAGCCTTGAGAGTCTGGTGCTACTCTGAAATAATCAGAGAAGAGCTAGAAGGTGTGTTCAGTTCTCAGTGTTCTGAGGGGTATGATCAGGAAGACGTGGAAAATGAACACTGAATTTAAATAGAATATCTGGAAGAAGTCCCAGGGGAATGATAACTATTCTCACATGTTTGAAGGACTCTCACATGGAAGATGGAATCATTCAGCCCTTGAAAGAAGAGCCAGGATTGTGGACTAAAGTGACAAGAAGGTATCTTCCAGGTCGACAGATGGAACTGCTTTTCTTTCATCTTCCTTTTTCTCTGTCTTTAACTTTTTTTGTCTTCTTTTTTTCTTTTTGTTTCTCCCCTCCCTTTTTGCTTTTATTTTGTTTTTTTTTTCTTTGGGAGGAAGAACTTATATGTGGAACAACATTGGCAAATAGTAAAGTTAAGGACAGGTCATAGAAATATCTTGCTAGGTCACCCCATCCTGGAAAGTTGTAGAGTAGAGATTGAAAAATAGTTATTTATGGTCAATTTTGTACTGCTTATGTATTTTTCTTAGCTTGGACAGTGTGTTAAGAAATTTTTACTTAGCCACTAATATTTTTTAAAAGATCAAAGGTTCTATACAAAGATTGGTATTTGCTGTTGTTTTGTTTTGTTTTTGCTTTTTGTTTTTTAAATTGGTAGACCTGGCAACTATGGGCCTCCAATTTTGGAGGTAACAGCTGGGGAAAAGGATTTGCTTCCTTTTTACGACAATGTGTGGACTTTCTGGTTCTCCAAAGTCTCTTCTGCCCCCTATTTGGGAAGCAGAAGGCAGGGCCAGAAGATAATTTTATCATTTATCCTTTTGCTTGAATTACTTCTTTGCTTATACCTGACCTACCTCAATTTGAATTGATTTGCCTGGCCTCTCCAGGTATTCAGTTTGTGATCCCTTTTGGATACACAGATAAACTGGTTGAAGAACAGGGTTTATTTAAAAATCAAATGGTTTTTAAATTTCATATTTGAAGGACCCTCATTCCTTCCACACCCATTACACCAAATTGAACTTTGAACTCAGGGGCATTCTACCTCTGAGCTATACCCCTAGTCCTATTTTTTATTCTTTATTTTGAAACAGGGTCTCACTAAGTTGCGGAGTGCCTCACTAGGTAGCTGAGGCTGGCCATGAACCCGGATTTTCCTGTCTCAGTCTCCCAAATGCTGGGATTACAAGCGTGTGCCATCATGCCCAGCTTCAAATGAAATCTTAACACCGAATTGAATGCCAATTTATAAAACACAATAGAGAATCTATTATCTTTGAGGTGGATGAATAATCTCTATCTCATTATCTGATGTTTCCCTTGAGGCAAAAAAAGAAAGAAATTGGAAAAAAAGAATTTTATGTCTGTCTTTGCTGAACAACATAGGATGTGAAATAGTCTTCTAAAAGATGAGGATATATAAATGGTAGTTTTACATATAAATTCTAGTTCTCCAAACACTTTGAAGTATTGGTTTAAAGAAAAATCCCCATTTCTTAGAGGAAAATAAAGATATATAATGGAGGGACATGAACTGACAAGAATTTCTGGGTTTTCATCCTGACTTTGACCTTACCCAGGTGGAGAGGCTCAGGTTTGCTTCTGGAATCATAGGTATGAAGGTGCAAGGGGGCATTTAGAGAACAAGTAACTGGGTCACATTCTTCACAACATAGATGAGGGGGCAGAGGCTGGGGAGAAAGTGGCTCGCTCAGGAGACAATTGATTGGTGTCAAAGTTGCTACCAAAACCCAAGAATGGCCTCCAGTTGGACTCCCACGCACGGTCCTTTTCTCCCTGATGGACAATTGTTTGAGTCTTTACACACAATAGTTTTTAACTGCTTTAATTGCTCTTCTTTTCTTCAGTCCTCTGAGGAGCTTTCTCGTGTCCATTCGATGAGGTGTCCTTACAAACTAACATCCATTAAATCATTCTTTATGCTTGGGGTGGGCCATTCTCCTCTGTCAGGGGAATGGAAAATGGAAAATTGTTTTGTCTTACCTGTTTTTCTCTCAGGCAATATGCTTTTTTATTGCTAAATGGGACATACTTGCCATAGAGAAGATGGAAAACACAACATTTTCAGTACAGATAAGGGCAAACCAATTAGATAAACTCCAGCAATTGGGTTGTTATTCAGACATCAATCTCCTTGTCTAACTGCTGTGGACCATTTCTAGACCCAGCTTCATTCTTCTTGTCCTCCCATGAACCCACATGACTTTGAAACAGCTGGAAATGGCAAAGATTCAATTTCACTCATTTACAAAATTCCTTGATTTGGATTTAAAAACATGAAGCCTGTTTATAGATAGAGATGTGATCACAGACATGTCAATAGGCATCATGAAAAGAAAAAAACCTAAACCAATTGAAAAATAATTGAGCAGAGGTCAGAAGAGTATTGTAAAAATTTTCCTGAGACTTCAGCTACTTTACAATCACTTTTGCCTCACAAAATATTATTTTAGGAATATTGAGTAGCTAGATAGACATTTAACTTCATTTATGTCACCATTAAGAAATATTTATAGTCTCTTTCAGCTAAGCATTGACTAAAATTCATTTTGGAGCAGTGGTTTGAGGAGTCGGAAATTACTTTCTAGATAGATTTTTGAATTTTAACGAAGAACTTATTTTAAGAACTC
This sequence comes from Graphiurus murinus, assembly GCA_004027655.1. Taxonomy (NCBI): domain Eukaryota; kingdom Metazoa; phylum Chordata; class Mammalia; order Rodentia; family Gliridae; genus Graphiurus; species Graphiurus murinus. The sequence goes on along the minus strand of PVLC010000205.1, from coordinate 23,370 downwards.
TTTCTGACATGTGAGGAGCATTAAATCGATACAACTTAGCTTTTTGTTTTCCTTAATTGGAAGTTAATATTCTCTTTTTCCTTTTGGTAGAGTTAAACTTGATCTTTCTTTTGGCTTTGCATAGTTCCTTAAAATTAAACAAAGTTGCCCAACTCAGCTTCTCCTTTTGCCGCATCAGACAGAGGCTGTTTCCTGGTGACTGCCAGGCAGCTGGTGGAACCACATCTCCTCTCTGATATATTGGCGCACTACACATGAGTTCTTAAGAGTCTGATTCTCATCATTCTGAGACAAATGTAACTCCTGCCTAAACATACACTGTACAGCCCAAACAGTGACAACTGGCTGAAATGAAATTCTTGCCACTATTTTTAATTCATTAGCTCATGTATGCACCATGAGCTTTAATATCTATTGATAAAATTTTTGAAAAATAGAGAGGGAGAAAATTATAGGGCTGGCTAATTTACTCTGGTAAATGTGGATGACTGGATTTGTGTTCTCTCGACCTCTGATCCTCTTAGCACATTACTTGCCACTTAACAGTCTCCTCTGTGGGTCCCAGCTACCTTCTGTATATATTTTAAGGTGCCCTATGGCTCAGTCTCACACAGCTTCTCTTCTCTATAATTTCTACAAATTCTCTTCAACTTCAACCTCAACTGCTACTCACATGGCATTGGATCTGTCAATATATGGATGACTCCCAATTGATATCTCCAACTCTGACCTCTCTCCTAGATCTTTAGGTCCATTTGTTTATTTTACATCTTCATTTGGATACATACTGAAACCTCAAATGTTAACATGCTTAAAAACAAATTCTTACGTTCTCTACCTATTGCCCTGTGCTTCTCGCCATCTTTCCCGAGTGCTATTTCCAACCTTTAGCAAACCAGGCCAAGAACTCTGAAGTCACATTCATCTTCTCTTTTTCTCTCTTATGTCTCATTGAATCTATCATAAAATCCATCAGCAAATTTGAAGACCTTCCCTTCACAGCATATCCCCAATATGACTTGCTTTTCACCACCTCTACCACTTGGACTATATTCTAAGCCACCAGTCCCTTCTAAAATGTAGCAATCATCTCACACTGATCTCCCAAACTTCCAATTGCTCTCTCTGCAGCCCCACCATGTAGTCTGGTATTTATCCAGAAGCAGAGAAATCTCACCTCATTCAGAGTGGATCCAAGGCTCTTACCCAGACCACTAACACTGCCCTTGGTCTTCCCTGTCTCCACTCTGACCTCATGTCTTTCTGTTCTCCTTGGCTCACTTCTCCACCATCTTCCTGGCATTCCTGCTATTCCTAGAACACACCAAGTGTGCCCTGAACCCTAGGTCTTTCCTCTTGCTGGTTCATCTATTTGGAATGTCCTTTCTTCAGATCCATGTGTCATCCCTATCTCCTTCCAGTCTATATGAAATTTCACCATACCATAGTAGCCAATCCTGGATGCTTTTTCTTCCTTTGGTACTGGAAATTGAGCCCAGAGATGTTCTACCTCCAAGCTACACCACAGCCCTTTTGATTTTTTACTTTGAAACAGGGTCTTGCTATGTTGCTGAGGCTGGCCTTGGACTTGCAATCCTTCTGTCTCAGCCTCCCAAGTACTGGAATTATAGGTGTGTGCCACCATGCCTGGCTTTCATTTTTTACTTTGAAACAAGGTTTCACTATGTTTCTGAAGCTAGACTCAAACTTTTGATCCTTTTGTTTCAGACTTCCAAGTACTAGGAGTACTGGCATGGGCCACTGAATCAGGCTTCTATGGCTTCTGGATGATTTTTGTAAAAGAGAAATACCCCTCCATGGTGCATGGTGCTCCCCTGCCCTCACTCTGCTCAGTTTATTCCCACCCATAATACTTTTTTTTTTTAGTACAAGTCATGCAATGGCTTTGTTCAACTTTTTGTTTCTCTTTCATCCCCTCTAACACACAAGCTTTGTGGGAGTACTTTATTTTGTCCACTGTTATATATCAGAGCCCAGAACACTGCATAGCATGTAGTTTGGGCTCAATAAATGCTTGTTGAATGAATAGATGGTTTGCTTTCAGGCAGCTAGATAAGGGAGTTATATGGTGTGCTTAATGCCATACACAAAATACTCATTTTTAGATGATACAATAGAGACATTTTAGATATATGAACATTGTCTTTTGCACTTTGGGAAAGAACTCAGTTGAGGTAGGTCAGGACAAATTTGCCCTACATTCAGTTAAGATTTTTCCAGGAAATCCTAAAAGTTTGCCAGCCCATGATTTGAGAGTTTTCACTTGTGGGTTAGAAAGATGATGTGAGCTACTTCTCTGCACATTGTTTTTCTCTATATTAGACCTTGTTAGAATTCTCCCAAAGAAAGTGAAAACTTCCTAAAGCTCTCTGGGTTTGCTGGCATCACTCTAGGAGTGTTCTTGCTTCTCCATCAGGAAGCACAGCAGTGCCAGCAGTAGCCATCATTTAAAATGTGGTCACATAGAGGAAAACAACCAAGCTTACTCAGTAGCAGCTTTCCCCTGCCTTTCTAAAGCTGTAGTAAATAATTCTCCCTGACTCCCTACAAATAGTTATAGCACAAGCAGCAGTCCTTTGAGGCAGAAAGCCAGGCACATCTGCAATGCCCAGAGGAGATGCTGAAGGCTCTCTGTTGCATAATAAACCAAGGGGTTAGGGCAGCTGAGCTCTTCCCACAGATTGGGAAGATGTATCATCTTCCTCTGCTTCTTCTCCTTGTCACATTTCTCTTCCTGATGCTGCCAAGTTACTCTCAAAATGCATCACTTATGGACACCTGCTGACCTCTCGACCTGGTGTCTAGAAAATGAATTTGGCTGCCAAATGGGAGGCAAAATTAAAACAAAACAAAACAAAACTGCTCTACTTGAATCTCCTAAGTGGGCATGAAATGTGTTCATGGTCATAGGGACATAGATTCATGTTTTTTTCCTCTGAGTTTCATGTGGCGTCTGGAGCAGAGCAAAAAGGGTGGAACAGAAAGCTGGAATGAGTTGGGGGAGCCCCTGACTTGGGAAGGCATGTCAGCTCTGAATAAACCAGAACTTTCTTTACCTGTCCAGAACTACCCATCAACCACAGCTCTTCCTAAGGGCATTGTTGACCTACGTCAACATGCCAGGAAAATGCAATATGAATGAGACAGAGTGGAAGGCCATGAAGTACAGACTCTGCTCCTCCAAGTCTGTAAGCTCCCTGCAAGGGCATGTGTGTTTAGTTCATTTCTGTGCACTTAATTTGACTTCTTAATCAAATGTGATTTTGTGGAAGATAACTGAGGCTAAGTGGGCCCATGAATACTGTGATATGTGTCCACCTCTCCTTCCCAGAGAGCCCAGATCTCCAGCTGCTCAAGATGGCTCAGAGTTTGTCTTTCACTAGCAATTGCCATTGTTAGAAAGCTCAAGACCCCTTCTGAGAATGCCCCTCACCAGTATTTGGTCAATATAGGGGCACAGGAGCCTTTGTTTTGAGTTGGGCAACTCTGAAGGCCATCTCTTCTTTTGAGTTTCCTGTAGGATTAACTGAGGCCTCTCTTATAAGCACATTTCAAATCAGCTTCTTTTGTGCAAGCCTGTTTTTCTCACGCCTCAAAAAACCTCCTGCATGTAGCATCCTGTCTCAGACTCTATTTCCAGGAAATCTAAGTCAAGACACCATCTTTATTTACGTTTTTTTTTCTAGAGAGGTCACGCCTTAGGGATTGAATGCTAAAGTGTGTGAAGTGGAAGACATGCATGGCTGAAATTAACTTTGACAATTCCTTAGAGAAGTTAGACATTAATGTCATATCTCTGTACCTCTCAAGTGTGGGGTTTTAGAATCTGGTCATGCCTCATTGTTCCCACAGCAGAGGAAGAGGTTGGCTTGTGTTCAGGAAATATTTTGTATTATCTTGAAATGATATTATAATTTCCCACCCAGAAAGGTGGAATGCTCCCACTGCGAGAGTCACCCACAAACTGAGGCCAACTCCATGCTTTGCTGACCTGTGCTTCTGCTCATGACCACCTCAGGTTGTTTGGGAGTGGGACAGAGAGTGAGCCAACATGCCCAACCTGTCTATTTCCCTCTCCTTTTAAACATTCCCATTTATAGCTGAGCTCACTGAATTCACATGCATGCTATAAGCCTGTGTCATATCTTCACTTTTTTTTTTAAGAGTACGTGTGTGTGTGTGTGTGTGTGTGTGTGTGTGTGTGTGTGTGCGCACGCACTGGATGAGTGCATAGGTGCATGAGATGGTGGAAGATGGGAAGAAGAGGATTCAATGATGATCCCAGTTCCTATTCTGAAAAGCAGGGAATAAGGACATTGGAGGAGGAGCTGCCTTATGGATTAGATGATACATTTGGCTGGGGGAAAGTTTAATTTGAGCTGTCAAAGGAAATAGAAAATGAGGCTTGTAGTTCAAGAGTACAGTAAAGACGTGGGGTTTAAAAAACAGGGGATCATGAGCATCAAGAAGAAAGTTGAGGCATATGGGTAGATTAGGTAAATGCAAGAAAATACTTGCAAAAAGAAAGTCTGACGTAGTGTGGTGGCTGCAGCCATACATGGAGACTGATAGGCCCACAGCCTGTTGTGAACTGATCACTTACTAGCCCACTCATTTTCCCAGTCACAAAATAGGTCATGGGAACCTCCTCAGCGCATATGGATTCACCAGTAGAAAACTTCATAAAACGACTCATTAAACTGCTTGTTGTCTTCCCATCCACAACAAGCCAAAACATGTTCCCAGGCCACCTGAAGTCCTTCCATGATTACTCAGGAAAAGAGAGACAGGGAAGGGGAAGCATCCATGTTTTCTCCCTTTACAAAGGGGTGTTGGGCTATTTGTTATTTGCAAGACAGAGAAGCCAGGAATCCCTAGTGCCACTCTGCGAAGGATCCATTTGGCCCATCATGACTTGTTACCTGCCTTTGCTGCAAATTCTCTGCCTGCTGAGTGAGCTCAGCAGTGGCAGTGGAGACAGGGGGCAGGTTTCTAGGGAAACTCACCCTGGGGTCTCTCTCCAGCTGCTGCTTGTGGTGTAGGCTGCGTCTTCTTTTGGCCTTCGCAAGGCCATTGTGATAAAAGTGGTACAGGCCTTCTGTGAAGGGGAGCTGTGGAGAGCCAAACAGACATGAGGTGTGGTTAGCTTCTGAGTTGGCCCAGGGACAGGGGAAACCCAAGCTGGCACTGCATGCAGGGACTCTGCAGGCTGGGGATAAATGTGAGAAAACCACTGGCAAAACTCCCACTAGACTCGACCTTCTATTTCCTCATCTCTGTACTATTTCCCTTCTTGCCTTCACTTATTTGGTGCCCATTCCCTTCTCCTACTCAAACGCCTTCTATTTTTTCCTCCCGTTTTAGTTTCCACATATCTTTTCATTCCCTCTCCTTCTCCATGGAGCCTGACTTGGTATCCACATCCTCACCAAATTCTCCAGTCTCCTTCTTGGAGTAGTGTTTACACTGCATGTATCACCTGGTGGCTACATGATGAGTCATGTAGTCTTCTCTTTATGGCTAGATTGTCTGACCTGTGTACTGGGCTATCTCTCTGTGACAGGGTAATCATCTAAATCTACTAAGTGCCTGTTAGATGACAGGAGGTTTCTGTCTAGAGGATGCTTGGAATCAGATACGAGTGTAAGAGCCAGCTATAGAAACCACAATGATGAGAGTTTGTTTCTTGGTGCAGGGTCTGTAAGAATCCTGGAAAACCTAAAGAAGACTGTCATTTGTTCTATGATTCAAGGTCACTTGGGGAAGAAGCTTAATCTGGAATTTGGAAGACCAGGATGCAACTCATGTCTGTTACCAGCTAACAGGGTGACCTTGAACAATTGACCCCTTCTGGGTCTCTGTGTCTTTTTCTCCTCTATATCTGTGTAAAGTTTTTAAGTTCCTAGATCTGTGCTATTTTGTCACATGTCTTCATACTGATGAAGCTATGCTGTTTGTAGTTCTTGATCAGTTATTTTAATCAAATGCTTGAAAATTATAGGCAAAGAGTGAGCTTACGCACATTTTTTTTTTTCTGGAGAGAGGATACATGTTTTCATGAGATTTTCAAAGGGATCCCTAACCAAAAAGTATTTAACCACTCAACATATTTGCTGTTGGAATTTATGTGTGTGTGTTGCCATCCAGTGTTTGAAAGAAAAGGGAAGGGGATGCAAATGCTTTGAAAGTAAGGTTTTCAAATTAAGTAGGGCCTATTTGGATTTTTTTTTATCAAGTAGAAACTTAGTATGGCCCAAATATTTCCTAGGTAACATTCGTTATTTAATATAAAAGGATATATGGTAAACTTGGGAAAAAAACCCCACAAACAATAAAGTAAAATTCCTTCACATATTCTTTTTTAAAATTATTTTATTTAGAAGTTTATCTTTTTTTTTTTTCTCCAGGCTTACTCACTCCCAAGAGTAAACTACTATAAGAGTAATCTACTATTTTATTATTAGTAAAATGAGTTAATTTCAGGTCTTCCTCTTTGTTTATACATGCATGCATGCACTGCCCCCTTCGAATACATATTATTTAAAATGGGTTTTCACTTATTAATCCTAAGATATAAACTTTCACTTTCCATGTCCTTATTGCTATTAGCTTATTCTATTATATGAAATATACCATGATATATTTGGCATTTCCATTATTAATGTATGTATATTAAGATCTTTCTTTCCTTCATTGTTATTTTTACAGTTAAAGATAAACCTACAGGATATTAGGATGGAGGAAATCTTCAGGAATGATGGAGTAAGAACCCTCCAAAAGTCTCCTCTTATGTTAAAGCAACCAAGACATTGAAACATTTGCCAATTTAGCTTTCTCAGAACTTTGGAAATTATCAAAAGGCTTATGGTATCCCGAACAATAATTATTTAAAAATAATAGTGAAATGTCAATAGCCGGAAGATTTAGGACATTTTAATTTACTCCATTCCCACCTACCTCTCCCCCCAGTTCTCTAGTATCTTTGAGACCAAAAAGCTTCTGAATCACAATAAGTGTGAAAACCAGCAATCTAACATGCACTGGAGGGCACAGCCTAGGTTTGGACCTATTCAAAATGCCCCATTCCTCGATAATTTTCTGGAAGATTCCTGGAAGAGTCCAATTCATAGGGCTTATTGTTATTTGATCTGACCCAGAGTTTGCTCAAAGTGAAAAGCCCTATCTCTAGAGTGTTTGTTGAAAACAATCCATGGAAACTGTTTAACACTAAAGCCTCCTGAAGCAGCAATACCAATGGAGGCAAATGAGAATCTGAAAAATAGCTATAAAGGAACTATATAGAGAATGAGATGTCCTTAGAGGTTTTATAAAGTTACAGTATATTTCTAGAGACTTAGAAGGCCATGCACAAGTGGAAAGCTGTGCACAACACCAGAAAATATCTGCGAAAATCCTAAATGTTCACCTTCACCTCTTGTTGGTCTTGAGACTATGAAAACAGGAAGTGAACACCATGTGATGCTCTAAGATACACATCAAGCCGCTCAGCAAAGGGTAAAAAAAACCTTATCAATTAAATATCTTTAAGGAAATCTCTGTCCAATCATTATGTAACTAGTAAGCTAACCAAGCACAAAGGAAACATGCACTTTAACACTAAAAAAATATTATCTAACACTTATTGAATGCCGACTGTGTGCGGGCATTATTCTGAGCACTTGTATGCATTATCTGACTTAATTCTCATGACAATGCAACCGCGAAATCTCCCATTTAATAATTATTTAACCTCAGTAGGGTTAAATAATTTGTTAAAAGTCATATACTCAGTAAGCAGAAGAGTCAGAACTTAAACCGCTCACATTTTATCATCATAAAATGTCATTCCTTGTCTCTCATAACACCTTTTTATTAAATTACTTTAATATTTATATAGCTATTCCACTTTTTTGGTGCTGTTTGCACAATATATCTCTTTGATTTTTTAAAATTTTCAACCTGTGTGTGCATTTGAATCTATGTGTCTCTTATAGACAGCATACAGTTGAGTGAATCATAGGCTGCATGTTTTTTCCAAGCGTTTTGTCAATCTCTAACTTTTTATTAGAATTTTCCATCCTTTTCCACAAAAAGTAATAAAGACAAAGTTAAAAAAATTATGAGGCAAAGGAAGAAACAAGATCATATGGCCTATACAAAGGGTAAAGAAAAAAAAGCAACTGATAAAAACCCTCTGAATAAGTGCAGATTTGGACTTACTAGACAAAGACTCAAAATCAGCATTTAAAAATACATTCAATGAGCTAAACAATATTATATCTAAAGAATCAGTGGAAAATATGAGAACAATAAATAAAGTGCAATGTACTGTCATGGAGTTATGATAAAGGCGACTTAGGAATCTAAAGGAAAGATTATTTCAGTTGGAAAGATACCTGAGGAATTTTTCATAAAATTTTTGCAGGCATAAAAGGGCATTCAAGCTAAAAGAATATGTTCCATTTTTACTAATTTAATAGTATTTCAATTTTGAAGGGTGTGGCTGTTCTGATAAGATATCTGCAGTTCTTTGATATTCCCTTTCAAGAGATGAGGTCCATGGTCCCAACTCTTGAGTCTGGGAAATGCGACTGCTTTAATTGAAGGAGTGTGCTGGAGCAGGGTGCAATGGCAGCACCTGTAGTCCCAGCTTCTCAGGAGGCTGAGGCAGGAGGATCACTTGAGCCCATGAGTTCCAGACCAGCCTGGGAAATGTAGGTAGACTCCATGTCAAAAGCAAACAAACAAAAAGTATGGTGGAAGTGATGCCATATGACTTCTGAATCTATGACATAAGAGGATATGATACTTCTGCCTTGTCCTGTAACACTTGCTCTTAATATCCTGACCTACCATTTAAGAAGTCCATTTTTCCTCAAGCTGCCATGTTGTGAGGAAGCCCAAGCCACAAAGAAAGACACATGCAGTGCTTCGGTGGACAATCCTGGATGAGCTAAGCCTTCAGGTGAGTATGACTGCAGACTTAGCCATTTCAGATTTACTCTAGTGGTCCAGTTTTTCCAACTGAGTCTTGAGACATGTGGATGATAGACAAGTTATCTCCTCTGGGCCCTATCTGAATTTATGATCCCCAAATCGGTGAGCATAATAAAATGGAGGTTGTTTTATACTATTGAATTTCAAGTTGATTTGTTACTCAGCAATGGCTAACATGAAACAAGTATCTAACTAAAAAAAAAAAAAAAAAAAGCTCTTATCCACTCAGCTTTTGCAAATTGAAATGACAATCATATTAGATGTGTGTCATTTATAACCCCAGCCTACATCAACTCAGATAGGGGTTCTACCAAGTGGAAGAGAGCTGAAGTCAGATCATCAGATCTGGGGTAGATTTCAAGGGCATGGACAACGTTGCTAGGGGACCAGTGTGCAAATAAAAATCTTCTAGAATACTCTCTTTGTGATTTAGTTCCTGCTCATCAAAAACCACATTCTCCAGTGCAAATTGAACATAAATATTTAATATGCATGCTTCAGGCTCAATGGTTCTTGAATACTTTCTCTACTTAACCCCACTTATATGCTTAGGGTGATCCTAAGATTTTATTTTTTAATAAGTGGAGGGAACAAAATAAAATGTAGGTTAGGTGCATTGTCTTTTGCTGTCCAAAGGTTTTTGCCTTTGATCCCTGTGAGATAGTATAAACTCAGAGTTTAATTTTTATAATGAAAGGCAGTATAAATCTGAGGATTTTAACTCTAGAAAGGAGCTTGGGGTTATGTGACAGTAAGCATTGGAGGAATATATTTTATCATAATTCTGGATTAATTTGAATGGAGGCAATGGGAAAAGTTTTGTTTTACAGTGGAATTCTAATGAATAAGTCTAGAATTAATGATGGAGGGTGAACATCATCATTTAGGAAACACCGTATGTCATGGTTTAGAGGTCCAATGCTCTCCAAAGACTCATGTGCTGAAGATTTGGTCCCCAGTGCAGCAGTGTTCAGAGGGGTGGACTTTGGGAAGTGATTAGATCATGAGGGGGCTGACTTCATCGTGAGTTAATCTCACTGATGACATAATTGGAAGGTGGTAGAAATTTTAGAAGGATTTTAGAAGGTGGGGCCAAGTTGGAGGAAGTAGGTCACTGGGGATGTGACCCAGAAGGGTTTTTCTTTTCCCTGGCCCTACCTGAATACATTCATATTCTCTCATATATTCATTCATTCATATTCTCTCTCTCTCTCTCTCTCTCTCTCTCTCTCTTTCCTCTCCCTTCCGCTCCCTTCTCCTCTAATCTCCTCCCTGGCTGTCATTAGCTGAGCAGCTTTCTTCTGCCATACTCTTCTGTCATGATGTTCTGCCTCCCCTCAGGCCCAGAGTGATGCAGCCAGCCTATGGTGGACTGAAACTTCTCAACCCATGAGCCAAAATAAATCTTTCCCTTTTTTAAGTTGTTCAAGCCATGTATTTTGGTCACTGCAATGAAAAACTAACATACTATAAAAATAATTATAGCTGGAGCAAGCAACAATAATACTTGCTAAAATTAATGGGTGAAATATGATGATAGATAAAGAGATTAAGAGAAAATCTTTCTTTTTAGTGGAGAACCCCAGTAGGAGCCACGTTAGCTAAGTGACTTAAGTTAAGCTCACCAAGTGATGAGACATAAAATTGTGTGCCTCATGATATGATGAACTGAGAAGGACACAACCTCATTTATGTGATTTTCTTACCAAAACACATGTGTGCTCGATCAGGTAGAAATGTCAGATAAATCTATAACTGACCAATATTCTTTAAAGTCATTGTATTTATAAAAGACTACAGAACTTTTCTAAATTGGAGGAGACCAAGGAGACATAGAATGAAATACATGCAATGTATAACCTGGATTGGATCCCAGATCAGGAAAAAGAACATTTAGTGAGACATTTGGAAAGTTGTGAATAAGATCTGTAGATTAACTAATAGTATTATACCAATGTTTATTTCCTGGCTTTGGTAATGATACTATGGTTATATAAGATGTTAACTTTGGGGAGGCTAGATTAAGTATATATGGGAATTCTGTGTGATTTTTGTATTAAAGCAATACTTTTAATATAAAAATTAGCCATATGTTATATATTGACCACATATATATTATATATATGACATCTAATTTCTCATTTTTGCCATTTAAGTATATAGTTGAGTGTTGTTAAGTACATTCACATTGTGCAACTGCCGCCAACCATCCATTTCCAGAACTATTTCATCATCATAAACAACAGCTCCCAATTCACTTCCCCTTCTATCTCCATGAACTGGACTTACTCTAGATGTCTCATGTAAGTAGAATCATACACTATTTGACCTCTTATATCTGACTTATTTCACTTAAGCATAATGTCTTCCAGGTTCATGTATGTTGTAGCATGTACCAGATTTTCTTCCCTTTGCTACTGACTAATACTCCATTGTATGTACACACCATGTTTTGCTTACCCAGTCGTGTACTGATGGACACTTGCGTTGCCTCTACATTTTGGCTTTTGTGAATAATGCCATGAATGTGAGTGAATCTGTGTCATTTTTGCAAAATTTTCTAAAGTCTAGAATTGTTTTCAAATTGCAAGTTAAAAACATAAAAAATATCTTAAAATTTAAATTTGAATGTTCTCAGGAAGTCATATAATTACTAGTTTCAAGTCATGGGCCCTACCACTTCTGATTGTCACACACACCGAAGTTACTCTCTATGGTCCTGTTACCTGTAGCACTTGAATTGTACCTTCTGGCTCAGTGTAACTGTCTCTTTTTATAGAGATGCAGGCTGGGTTCATGGAGGGGCAGGGATTTTGTAACATAGAAGATTCTCAGTAGAAATGCCAGATCTCCTGAGAGTTCAGCCAGCACCCTCCCCACCACTGCTTCATGTTCCTGTTCTGTACCCCATCCTCCTTTATAATTGTGGTTATGATTCCGCTGGGTTGGAATTCATTTCAAAGATGAGTAGGATTCAATGACAGCCAGGCTGTGGATGACATCCCACTGCAGTGACCTTGGGACCTATAATCCTGGATTGTTTGGTAAGAGGAGCTGCCTTGGCTGTGGAAGAAAATGAAGCTAATTGGTCTCATGAAGCTAACATCAGAAACCTTGGGCCAGCTTACTTTTGGGCAATAAGTGGGTAAATCCACTGGCAACAGAGCTAACAAAATACTAACCTACAGACTTTTTTTTTTTTTCTGTATCTTTTTTGCTTCTTATCTTTGGAGTGCAAACTCCAAGTCCCCTGTTCTCTGAACATCTGACAGGCAGCTCTTTGAGAACACTGTAAGTATAAGCTCCACCATAGAGAAGGAAAGATAGATACTGTGTGCCTGATAGAAGGTACCTGCCACCCCCACAGACCTCAGTAATGTAATGCTGGCTGATGTATTCCTCAATTTCTAAGTACAGTGTTAGTATTACAAATAGCAAAGACATTAAAAACAGTGGTAGGTTCTCAAACACTCATCTCAGTGTCCAAGAAACTCCTGATATCTGTTAATAAATTTTCAGACATTTTCTTCATTGAAACACATACACACACACACACACACACACACACACACATTTTTATATAATCATCTTGTTCTCTTAAGACAAAATACGCATGGTTCCAGAAAGAAGGAGAAAAGGAAGTGGCAAAAGACTACAGCAAATTGTCAGTTTGAAGATTCAGGCTGGGTGACAGTATAATAACGCTGTTAACTCAGACTTGCAGAGTTTTTAGAAATTCTCATTATGCCACAAACATTTATGGATCCCAGCAACACTTCTCACTGCCTCTCTTTTTTCTCTCTTGCTTCCTTTTCCACTGATAACTATGACTCCCAGCTGAACCCACACACTCCCTTCTCCCAGCAGCAGGGAAGCCCAGGGAACTGGCAACCAATTGTGAACAGATAAAAAGATGTTGAATTCTCCTTGAGCCCATTGTCTGCCTGCCTTTAGACCAGAGTTCTCTCCTCTTAGGCAATTCATGGATGTTCCAAAGAAAGCCTAAGTCCTCTACCCCCAGTTTTGTGTTTCTATGCATTTACTTGTTCTCAGAAGAGCCCACTATTTATCACAGATTCTGGGATCCATAACTCTCAAACAATGAAGACTCACTGGATCATAACCTTTGCTTTCCTTTGGCCACTTTCTTTGTGTTTGCCATTGTGCTCTTTTTCATGACCCTGGGTCAGGCTTACCTGGGAGTCTAGTTTGGTAAACACTGGAAGTCATTATCAATAAAAAATATTTTTGTAATCTTATTTTTAAAAGAACTTACATTCAAGAGGGTATGAGAATAAAAACTAGGAGATGAAACAATATACCAAGAATTGCAAACTGGTTGATAGTTGCTTGTCAGTTTCATTGGGGGCCTGAACTTTATGGGCAGGGATAGGCTTTGCATTTTCCTGAAATTTCCCAGAGGCCATTCTTGATTTTCCTTGATTATGTGTAATTTTTGTGTATGTGTGTGTAATTTTGTATGTAAGGTGTGACATTCTGTGGTAGGGATGGGAAAGAAAGGGAACTGCCAGTGGCCTGTGTGTGTGTGTACATGCCTGTGTGCATGCGTGTGTGTGTCTATCAGCTGAGCTCTAAAAATGCTTAGAGGCCAATGAAGAAAAGCACAGGCAGGAAAATTGTATTGTGCAAGCAACAGAAATATAACTTTACAGAAACCAAGAAAGAGGACTAGAGATCTCAGCTGTGAATTAGCTAGGGTAAGTAGGGAGATGAGAGGAGAGGAAGGACAGGTCAGGATGAGAACTTCTATGGGAGAGGCAGGGTGGGCTGATGTGATTTAGACACCATTTAAAGGCCTCTCCCTTGTCTCAGAGGACCCATCTCTGCCCTGATCTAAATTCCATGAGTGTGTATGACTGTGAGTGTGTGTGTGTGTGTGTGTGTGTGTGTGTGTGTGTGTGTGTGTGTGTGTAGTGCTTGGCCTCATGAAAGTACAATCATCTCAGGGAGGGGTAGCATAATAAAGCATGGAAACCCAGTGCCTCAGCTGAGATTTCCTGATAGGATGGAGGTCTCTGGGGCCAGACAGAAAGAGAGGAGAATTAAGAGAGGCAGGAAGAGGGCTACCAAAAAAATAGTCCAGCTTCTTAAAACCTTGCCCCAGCCTGAATAGTCCCTTGTTTGAAAGTTCTAGTGGTTCACCTGGACTAATGAGCATATGAGTTAGACTGGCCTCTGTGCTACGTTGGCTGAAAGCATATGGCAGAAGTTGTGGGTGTCAGATCCATGCCTGGAGTGCAAGAGGCCTTGCACTTTCTCATTGAGTCCCTCTCCCAAAGAAAAGTTCCTCTTCCTTAAAGCCCAGACCTCAGATCACATCTCTCAGCTGTTTGAACCCTGTCACTTCTTTCTGTTTTGCTTTAGAAAAGTAAATGGACCAAAAGCAGGCTGGAGAATGACAAGTAAAGAATACCTCCCCAGGCGTAGTGGCATACATCTTTCAATCCCATTGCTTGGGAGGCCAACACAGGAGGATCACAGATTTGAGGCCAGCCTAAGCAACTTAGAGAGACCCTCAGCAACTTAGTGAGGCTCTACTTCAAAATAAAAAAAAACAGGACTGGGGAGCATAGCTCAGATGTAGAACACCCCTGAATTCAATCCACAGTACTGACTTGCTGAATGGTTGCTTGGGTCTGACCTGGGCTGCCTTCTGCATCTGTTGTCAGCAGTGGCTCATTGAGTTGACTGCTTTTGAATGTGGCTTGGTTGATGACTGAGGTGTTCCAGCTCTCTTCCTCACAGTCTTCCATCCTTCAGCAGCCTTGACCAGGCTCATTCTCACAGAGATCCATAAGTAAATCCAAGAGTGCAAGAGACGGGATGGGAAAGTTTAAGGCTTCTTGAGCCCCAAACGTGGAACAGACATGCCTGAAATTCTGCCATATTCTTTTGGCAAGTCAGAGGCCAGTTCAGATTCAGACCTGGGCAGGACTAGGAAATTCCAAGGCAAACACAGAGACATCAATAAAACCACACTTCACTTGGAGTGAATCAAGGGCCACACTGAAGATGCCTCTCAGACCAGCTCCATGCACTTGCAAAGGCACTGGCTGATGCCTGGGGGCACTGATTCCCACGTGTCCCAGGTGGCAGAACACATATGTGAATAGGTTTGGATTTGCTAGATGAGCCACTGAGGCTCTAGAGAAGCTACCTATCCTCAGTGTGAGGCCACAAGCCAGGGTGTTGCTGAGAGATCCATTTGTACATTTACATTGCCACAACGTGCCAGGCTCCTGCCAAACCTCATCCCACAAACATGATCATATCCATTCTGTAAGGGTGGGTGATACCACCTCCATCTTAAATATGAAGTAACCAAGATTCAGAAATGTTCCCCTGAACTTAGGTCTCGCTGTTGCTTCTGTGGTCTTTCTTCCACTTTTCACTCTCCCTACAATTTCTTTCCAACAGAGGATTGTCTCCCCTAGTCCTGTACACTACTGACGTCTGCCTGGAGGCCACTGATGATTTCCCTGAATTGTCTGCAAGGTCTTCAGTGAGAATTCTGTGGCTGTTAGCAGACAGGTCTAAATGTCAACTTCAGAGCAGAGGGAAGGAGAGAAACAGCTTCCATAGTGGTTTTATGTCTAAATTAATAACAAAAAGTGAATGCATTTAATGCAATATACAGATTAAGATATGTTCAGGCCGGGCATGGTGACACACTGAGATCACAGGCTTGTGGCCAGCCTCAGAAACCTAGTGAGGTCCTCTGCAACTTAGTGGTGCCCTATTTCAAAATAAAATAAAATAATAAAATAGGTCTAGGGGTATATCACAGAGGTAGAATGACCTGGGTTCAATCCCCAGTACCCCTCCCCCACACACATTTATTTCCATCGTAAGGTAAAACCACATTTTTTTTCAAGCAGATCTCTCTATTAGCTATGAAAACAGAGCTACCATCCAGGGTGAGGGTGGGGATAGTTGGAGTGACAGCAAAACCAGAGGGGACAGACCACATTCCTCAGATCCACTTTAGATCACACACCTCTGGGGGTGGGTGAACCCAACCAGCTAGCATTGCAGAGAGTGAAGGGCCATTAATTCAGGCATTTTATGGAGGGCATCCTGCATATACCAGCCTATGCTTAACCTGGGAACCATGAACTTCTCTTGGTGGTAATTAAATTCTCTGATTATCTGTCTTGTCTTGTCTTGTACTCACTGTCAACCTGTCAACTGAATATTCTTGGCCAATTCCAGTAGAGCCATCCCAACCACAACCAAGTAGACCACAGACACTTCCTGGTAAGGAAATTTCTCATGCTTAATGGGGGATGTGTACACAAGGCTAGCTTTGTATATAGTAACAGGGACCAGAGCATCTTAAGCTGAAAAGAGAAAACTGAGCTACTGACATGTGCTTTCAAAGTTATCTTGGTAAGCTGAAAAGAATGTTCTAAGAAACTATATCATTTGCAGGAAAATGGATAGAGCTGAAGAACATCATGCTAAGCGAAATAAGCTGGACTCAGAAAGTTAAGAGTCATATGTATGTTTTACCTCCTATGTAAGATAGAAAGAAAAAAGGGGAAAATGAGGAACTTCATAAAAACAGAAAGGAGAGCAGTAGAGTAGAGTAAGGGGACAGGGGAGGGAGAAGCGGAGGGGTGATGGGAAGCGGTGGAATGGAATTGACTAAATTACACTGGTACAAATATCACAACGAAGCCTACTGTTATATATAATTACAAGCCACCAATAAAATATATATATTTTTGTGGTACTGGGGATTGAATCCAGGGGTATTCTACCTGTGACCCTATTTTATTTTATTTTTAAAAATTTGAAACAGGATCTCACTAAGTTGCTGAGGCTAGCTTCAAACTCACACTTTCTGTCTTAGCCTCCCAAGTACTGAGATTACAGGTGTGGGCCACCATACCTGGCACATCATGTATGGGAAAGAGAGTGGGGAGGGAACCGGGGGAAGCTCACCGAGTGCTGTGTGCATGTATGTCACTATCACTGTGAACTGCATTATGATGTGAGACTATAATGCACCAAGATTTTAAAAAGAGGAAGAATGTTCTCTCAGAAGACAGATCTTGAAACAACTGGATTATAAGATCCCTAGAGATAATATCTGTTTTCTTCACTAGTGTCTGATAGTATATCCATTTTATAAATATTTGTTGAGTGAATTTAAAAAATTATGAGTTGCTAGTAGTTGTGTGACTCAGTGTGGATGGTTAACTCTCTCTGGGTGTGACATTCTTTGGGCACAGGTAAGACATTTAGTGTGTTTGGGTCAACCGGGCAATGAAGCATGTGAATCAGAAATTAGACAATAGGGAGAGGTGAGGTCTGTGGTAAACTGGAACATACATACCACTTCTCAAGACAGATCGAAAGTACTGAACTGGACAAACAAGGCTGTATTTGTGACCCTATGACTGATGCATATTGCACTTGCTAGCTCTGAACAGTCTTGTCTTTTCTTCATTGTCAACCTTTATTAAGCACCTGGAAGAAGGTACATCTTAAGAAGTTTAAACTCATTAGAATTAAACTAATGAGATTGAACCAGGAGTAGAAATACTCTCAGGTATTCTAGGGGAAAATATAATCAATTACAGACTGGGCTGAGACTTACTATTGTCTATAGTTGGGCCCAAGCTCTCTGGGTAGATATGGAAGAAAAGAGACATTAATATCAAACATTAGCTTTGGGTTCTATCTCGAAATGACACAAACAAGAAGGGGTGGAGGAATTCAGTGATGGTTGGTTGGGCCATGGATGCCCAGACAACAAAAAAATACTGCTTTGCTTGGGAAGAATTTTCTTTCACCCCTGAGAGTAGAGGATGACAGAGAAACCACAGGGGAGAAAAAAGAAAGGAGAGACAGGCTGGCAAGAGGGTGAAGCTGGGCATGGAGGGGCCATTGCTCATGTTCCAGGGGTAAGGCAACAAAAGGAACTCTTAAAGCATGCCTGGGGCGTACTTCAACATTGTTGTGTTTTGCAGCATAAATTCCCCCTGTGCACCCCTGACAGCATCAGTAAAATGCATTCTGGTCACAAATGCCTTGGGTGAATGTGAAGGATTTTGTTGGTGTGGGAAAACCATGGTGGAGTTTCACATTTGAGTTACCATTGTGAAAAATAGAGATTGTGAATTGAGATGAAGGGGTAATTTGTTACCTGAAAGGTTTTAGTGGAAGCAGGAAACTTGATCCAGAAGCAAAATGAGGATTTTGTTTAGAATTTGTAGGACTACTGGAATGGGCTTAGGATTTCTTTCTTTCTTTCTTTCTTTCTTTCTTTCTTTCTTTCTTTCTTTCTTTCTATCTATCTATCTATCTATCTATCTATCTATCTATCTATCTGTCTATATCTATCATCTATCATTATCTATCTATTTTTACTGAGGATTGAACTCAGGGGCATTCTACCTCTGAGCTACACTTTGAGCTCTATTTTGTTTTTTATTTTGCAACAGGGTATCACTAAGTTGCAGAGGGCCTCTATAAATTGCTGAGGCTAGCCTTGAACCTGCAATTTTCCTGTTTCAGCCTCTCCTTGGGATTACAAACATGTACCACCACACCCAGCTAAGGGCTTAGGGTTTCTGTAAGACATATATTAGAGGTCTGAGTGACGACTGTTATTTAGATCCCCAGAGTCCAGGTATTTCTAGTTGACACATGGATCACACAAATGAGAAAAATGAGATTCAGAAAGTCAAATGACTTTGCCACAGTTACATTGCTCTTCAGTGGCAGGGGTGGGTCAAAACCTCATGACTGCTGAGGAAGTTTAACTTAGAAGATCAGTTTCATAGAGGACAAAACCGGAATGTTAGTTTTGAGTCAACGTACACTTTTTGTTGTATTTTTTCTTACTTTTGAAATAATTTTAGACTTACCAAAAAGTTGCAAGAAGAGTGCAAAGAACTGTTAGAGACCCGCCATGTACAGTCCCCATTTATTAACATCTTACTGAATTTTCTTTATGATTTTTTCTAAATACACATGTTAATTTTGTGGAGTTGAGAATAAGTTGCAAATGGTTTTCTGTAAACAAGAGAGTACAACTATGAAAATCATAAATTAACATTGATGTAATATTATCTTATAATTTATGGACATCACACATATGTTGTCAATTATCTTAATAATATCCTCTTTGGAAAATAAATCTGGCCCAAAACCAATCTAGAATAACACTTTGAATGTAGTTTTCCTTATTCTTTATCTTTTAATGTGAAAGAGTTCCTTAGTCTGTCTTTGTCTTTCATGACCTGAATACTTTTTTTTGTGTGTGTGGTACTGGGGATTGAACCCAGGGGCATTCTACCTCCTAGTTACATCCACAGTCCTATTTTTTATTCTTTTTCTTTCTTTCTTTCTTTTTTTTTTTTTTTTTGCAGTACTGAGGATTGGACTCAGAGGCATTCTACCTCCGAGCTATACCCCTAGCTCTATTTTTTTTTTTTAATTCTTTATTTTGAAACAGGGTCTCACTAAGTTGTGGAGTGCCTCACTAGGTAGCTGAGGCTGGCTGTGAACCTGGATCCTCCGGTCTCAGCCTCCCAAATGCTGGGATTACAATCGTGCGCCACCACGCCCTGCTACCTGAATACTTTTGAAGCATTTCACAGAATGCCCCCCAATTGGGGATTTTCTACTGTCTTCTCAGTTTTAGGCAGAAGCCATGTGTTTTGGCAGGGATATCACACATGTCATGGTGTGTGCTTCTTGAGGCAATGTGCACAGTCTTTTAAATGTGGCTGCCTCAAGTTCAGATGAACAGTTCCAGATTCATGGACCTAAGAGTGAACCAACACAAGGCACATTTGTAGGCTCTCAGTGCCTCTTGTTCACGTGCCTCTGAGCACGCAAGTATGAAGATAATGAATAAATAAAAAATTACAGCATATTTCAGGAACTGTGTCTTATTTATTTTTATCATTCCTTTTTTCTTTTAAAAATACTTTTATTGGTGCATTATAGTCTCACATCATAATGCAATTCATAGTGATAATGACATAGATGCACACAGCACTTGGTGAACTTTCCCCTGGATTCCTCTCCTTCCCTCTTCCCCACAGTCTTTCCTTTTTCATTTGGGAGAGGAGCATAGTTGGGCAGTGGCAAAGAAAATGGGGATTAGGAACTGTATATTTCAAGTGAATCAAATGAGTCCAAATCTATAAAGGGATATAGTAATCAAAACTGCCCAACAAGAAGCATATGGGTGAACAGAAAATCATACGCTGTCTCATAAAACTCAATCAATGGGAAACAGCACAAGATAATTTCATACAGAAGGCAAACAAGCCACATTATTCAGATGAATAAAGTAAATACAATTTCACGGAAGGAGTGGACATCTTGACAGCTTCGTTAAACAGATGCCTTTCATGTGACACAGGAGCCTAACTGTTTATAAGTGTCTTCGGGGGAAGATCTGTGGAAGGGGGACACAGTTTCTCTGAGCTAGTAGATGCAACAGAAGACAGCATCCAGCTCAACTTATTAGGGTTTGTTACAAGTTTAGTATGGTCTGAGAAGGTCCTTTGCATTGTTAAGAGTTTTCAAAACTCCACCCATAAAACAAATATTTGTAAGGGCTGGATGTGCAGACACAACAGGTGAGGTGAAGTCTTGTCGACTGCCTATAGAATATAGTATGTCTTTGTGCACGTGACCTTGAATATGCCACCTTTCTGTCTGTACAGCAATCCCTTTCAATGTGACTCATCTCAACAACAACTTGTTAAGAATATAAGAACATATGGTTGTGTGTTCTTCCATAATTAGCAGATTAAGAAGGAAGACCAAAAAAGAGAGTGGAAAGGCATTGGCCTGGCTTGGGATACCTGGCCATAGGCCTACCTTGCTTGCTTCTAAGCCACTCCTAATTATCCTTCAGGGATAACACTAAACTCTTTCAATGACTCTAGGAGTCACTCTGCCTTACAACCAAGAGCACAACAGTATGAAATAGCTGGGTATTTGCAGTTGCTCTTTATTCTAGTATTGAGCTAAAAGTCTACATGGATTCAAAATATTATTCATCCCCCAAAACTCAACAATTGATTTACATTAAGTCTAGAATAGACAACCAGGTAATAACTCAGGTGGAGGGCACCTGACTCAACCTCACTCAAAGCCTTCCATTGTCGGACTCAGGAAAAAATTCCATATGTCATCCCAGAAAGGAAAATTTAAGAACAAGCATTATTTCTTTGGAGTATCAGGGAGTAACCTACCTATCAGGTAGGCTGGGATCACAGTGACACATTATTGTCCTTTTTTTCTTTTGGCTTCTAAGTTAGGGGGTCTGTTCTAGATTCATGTAACTATATGTTGGGGGAAGACATAGGATGCATTTAGTTATTTTGTTATTAGCTTGACTAAAGTTCATGAATGGAACTGGCTGCTTTTACCAGCCATTCTTTTAGCTTTAAGGACAATAATTAATCAAGCCATTGGTATCATCGATGTCATCAGTCCGAGGCAATGGGATCAAAGACACATAATCTGACTTCCTGATAACATCATCTATTAAAGGGGGTAGTTTTATTTGCAGCCAGGATATGAGAAATTCCATATGGCAAAGGAGCCAGGCTAAGATTGTATGTCCCTTCAACTCTGTATGACCTCAATTTATTATTCCAGGGTTTCCTGTATATAGACATCCCATCATATTTTCCAAGTACCCTTGGAAAGGTGCATCCTTCTATCTACTTGTGAAATCTAAACTCCTCATCTTGGTGTGGGTAACTTCTCATGAGGTGGCCCCAGCCCACTTCTTTGGCCTCATCTCTTGGTCTCTTGGCATGTAGCCAGATAAAACTACTTGTAGTTCTAGAATCCCTGGACACTTTATTATATACCTGTGTTTCCCTTTATGAGCCCCCTTTCCTTTTAACCTCTTGAAATCATAAGCCTTGATGTAAGTTCCCCTGACTTTAACCCTGCCTACTGTGTGAAGTCCCCCATTTTTCCTACCACCATCTCCTCACATGCACTATATCTTAAGTCCATTACAAAGCTTGTCAATATTCTACTTATTTGCAAAGAAGTCTCATTCACTTGTATTTCCTTGAAGTCAGGACCTGGATTTTATCTAACTTTATGTGCTCTCTGTAGCAGGGCTTCCCATATCCCCTTGGCTTGCCCTGGAGTCACCTGTAGACAGCATCTACACAGGTCATCTTCCTTCATGCATCTCTCTGCATTATGGGTATTCCCTAGCTATGGAGGTATGCTTGGTCTACTTGGGGCAGCCAGAAGTACCAGAAAAGTACCCCAGGAGCAACCTTCAACCAAGGAGAAATAGTACCTGGTGGTTAAATCTCCTAGCATTCTCACCTTTTGATGGGACAATTCAGAGATACTGTAACTTTCAGAGAATCCAGTAGTAAAATGTTGTAGTAGTACTTTGATGTCTCCCTGAATAGATTCCCTTGGTTAGTCCCTCCCCACATTGACTCTGAGCTTGAGCATGTAGTTTGCTATGGCTAACTTTGTACTTGACTATTAAATGTACTCAGTATGAGTTTGTTCCATAAGCTGAATATTCTATAACCATGCTTTTCCCTGGCATGAGAGTACAACTTGTTAACTTCATTGCTCATTGCTCTGAAATTCTCATACTACTTCTTAGGTTCTTTCTTCCTTTCCAGTTATGGCCAGGGTGGTTTGTTTCTGGCTTCAAATTTGGATTCATGCCAAACCTCATTGAAGATGTAACTTCAAGTTTCCATTCAGCCTGATTCTGTCCCTTTTCCTCCTGGGACTTTATGAGGCTGCAAATGGTTTGTTTCTCATTCTTCTCCCCACATCTTAGACTCTAAACTCTCTCTCTTGGTCTCTCATTCTTGGCTGACAGTTTCTAGAAATGCAGCCAGCAGGAACTAACTAGAATTGACTCTTGGATGTCATTACCTTATTTGAATTTCCACCATTTGAATTTCCACCATTGTTGAAGAGAATTGGTAGCCACTGGATGAAAGTGAATTATTTTCCCTTAACAGAAGTGGAGAGCAAGTTAAGGCCAAAGAAGGATAAGATTTGTTGAGCACTTTTTTCTCTTCTGTCAATGGCTTCTTTTTTTTTTTTTTTTTTTTTTTTTTTTTTTTTTTTTTTTTTTTTTTTTTTTTTTTTTTTTTTTTTCGGTACTGGGGATTGAACTCAGGGGCATTCTACCTCCGAGCTAACCCCCAGCCCTATTTCTTATTTTTTATTTTGAAACAGGGTCTCACTAAGTTGCGGAGTGCCTCACTAGGTAGCTGAGGCCAGCCACGAACCGGATCCTCTGGTCTCAGCCTCCCGAATGCTGGGATTACAAGCGTGCGCCACCATGCCCGG
>PVLC010000204.1:231269-266883 GCA_004027655.1 Graphiurus murinus | reverse complement strand
TACTGGGGATTGAACTCAGGGGCATTCTACCTCCGAGCTACACCCCCAGCCCTATTTTTTATTCTTTATTTTGAAACCGAGTCTCACTAAGTTGCAGAGTGCCTCACTAGGTAGCTGAGGCTGGCCGCGAACCCGGATCCTCCGGTCTCAGCCTCCCGAATGCTGGGATTACAAGCGTGCGCCACCACGCCCGGCCCCCAACCCTTCTAATTTTAAGACAGGGTTTCGCTAGGTTGCTGAGGCTGGCCTGGAACTCGAGATCCTTCTACCTTAGCCTCCTGAGTAGCTGGGATTACAGGCATGCACCACTGCACCCAGGACATAACGTTTCACCATCAGAATTGACACTGCTTTTAAACGGAAATATCTGAAATACTGTGTAAAACTGAGGTTATTAAAATCAAGTCATTTGGGCTAGAGGTGTAGCACAGTGGTAGAGCACTTGCCTCACAGGGGTGAGACCTGGGTTACATTCCCAGCACCACAAAATCAACCAACTGATCAACAAAATTATTGAACCATACTCTGTAAAGTCTCTGACCTAGTGATTAATACACACATCAAATAAAAAAGGAATAAAAAATGCTTCCAGTATAATATGTTCCACCCAATAATACTTTCAGACCACATTAATGTTGCAACAAACTCTTTCAAAATATCTATCTGCAAGTTGGAAGGACCTCATCAAGTACAAAAGCAAACAGCATTCTTTCTTGAATCCCATTTTATCTCGAAGAGTTCCCCTGTGGTACCCAAAGAGTCAGCAACAGTGAAAGTAAACACCTTACTCTAGAACTGAAAAACAGATCCCAAAGGGAGCACCCACTAAACATAAGCCACTCAATTTTAGAAGTGCCTTCTAAGCCCGAAGAACATAAAGCAGAGTGCCAGGAGAGTCATGAGTAGCGAGCCCATCCCTAGCCTGAAAAACTGTCAATCTCTTGCCACACGCAGTCAATTGGTTTGACTGCTATGCCTAGTGCTTAATTTAATCCTCTTGCCACGTGGTTATCTGTCATCTGCTCTTACTATTTTATCCCTCCAGGTTCCACAAGGGATTCGCTGGAAGGCGATAGACCCACCGGCCCGACCCATGTTCTACATGAAGGACGTCAAAAGATAAATCAAGTCCAATATTTTGGCCTTTTCCAGGAGAAGCATGGCAAACAGGGGCAGAGAAATGCACAGAATGGATCCAGAAGCTGGAGCAATGTAAGAGTTTCCAAGTTGGGCAGGGTCGAAGTTCATGAAGGATAGAGTCCCTGGTCAGCAGAGCACAGGGGTAGGAGTCTGCAGGAGGCACAAGCGCAGCGGCGCGTGCTGGCATTCGACCAGGAGAAAATCTGCCACTGCAGACTCACCAACTCCCTCCCTCAGGCCGCCTCCCCTCTTACCAGAGCCTGCAGGGCCAGCAGCGACGACACGACAGTCTCAGGGGCCAAAGGGTTCCCACTTCCGACTCAGCATGGCAACCGGAGCTGACGTCATCACCAAGCGCCGGAGCCGTCGAATCGCACCGCGGCGCCGGAAGCAGGCGTGTCCTCCGTTGCGGGCCAATAGTACGCAACGCTCCCACGGTGCATGCGCCAACTCTCCGGCAGCTGGCTGTAGGCGGGCCGGAAGTGACCGGAAGTGGTCTGGGGGCGGGTATGGGGTCGATCCCGCGGGTGGCTTGGAGATTTCTGAATTTGAGGTTGGGCCTTGGAAATCAGTGAATGATGGGCAGATATGCCCTTGTGATCTGTGGCTCTGGTCGAAAACTCAATGGGCTTCTGCTTTCTGATTTTCCTATACTTTTTTGAAGCAGTTTCTGTTACTCTTCATAGAGTATTATTTATGAAGCAGTTACAACAATAGCTAAAAGTTTTGAGCATATATTAGATGCCAGGCGGTGTGCTATTTTTAAAATTGAATTCCACTTTTATTATCTGTATAGTGGCCAAAATTTCATCCTGCAAGTTCGTTTTGAGATACACAAAAACAACGGAAGCAGCATACTTTTTTCAAGCGTTAGGATCATGGTGCAAGTGAAAAAAACATTTCGTGGAATGAGAGCATATTTTTGAAAGTCATGTGTGTGATAAAGAATATATAAAGAACTCTTACTCAATGACAAAATACTTCATAATCTAAACAGTGGGCAAAGGACTTGACTAGACATTGCTGCAAAGATACACAAATAGCTCATAAGCGCATGACAAGATACTCAACATCAAATGATAATCAAACCATAATAAGATAATACTTCACCGCTATGCTGTTTTTTTTTTTTTTTTTTTTTTTTTTTTGCGGTACTGGGGATTGAACTCAGGGGCATTCTATCTCCGAGCTACACCCCCAGCCCTGTTTTTTAATTCTTTATTTTGAAACAGGGTCTCACTAAGTTGCGGAGGGCCTCACTAAGTAGCTGAGGCTGGCCTCGAACCCGGATCCTCTGGTCTCAGCCTCCCAAACGCTGGGATTACAAGCATGCGCCACCAGGCCCAGCCACCGCTATGCTGATGGCTATTATTAAAGAAGGAGAAAATAATCGTTGGTGAAAATTTGGAGAAATTAGAACCGTTAGGCATTGCTGATGGGGATATAAAACAGCGCAGTCACTTTGGAAAACAGTTTAGTGGCTTGTCAATAAGTTAAACACAGTATTATATGATCCAGCAATTGCACTGTGAGACAGATGTGCAAAAGAACTGAGAGTAGGGGCTCAAACATGTGCCTGTCCACCAGTGTTCACAATAGCATTCTTCATGATAGCCAAAAGACAGAAAAAACCCTCAATGTCCATCAGCAAATGGATAAATGTATTATATAAATAAAATAGACTGTTAGTTGGCCTTAAAAAGGAATGAAGTTCCAATACATGTTGCCTTATGGATGACTCTCGAAAATGTCATGTTATGTGCAATAAGCCAGATACAAAGGGACAAATACTATATGGTTCTGCTGACATGTAATACCTATAATAGACGAAGTCATAGAAAGTAGAATAAAGGTTACCAACGGTGCGCGAAGGGAATAGGGAGTTATTGTTTAATGAATATAGGGTTTCTGCCCAGGATGATGAAAAAGTTCTGGAAATGGGTAGTAGTGATGGCTGGACAACATTGTGAATGTAGTTAATGTCACTGAATAGCACACTTAGAAATGATTAAAATGATGTTTTATGTTATGAATATTTTACCACATATACATGAAAAGTACTATGCAATATTTAAGCACTGATCACTGTTCTGGTTCCTTGAGATAACACAATGGAAAAAACCCCAAGTCTTTTGCTTCCGGGAACTTACAATATGTTGGGAGTGGAGTGATAACATAGCATCTTAGGCTGTATCTCAGTGGTAGAGCTCTTGCTTAACAAGTGCAAGGTTCAAACCCCAGCACTACAAAATAAAAATTAAGGGGTATGAGGTTGATCACTCAGTAAGTATTTCAGGAATAACTGGGCTGCTATCTGGTTTAAAAGTTGGCCAAGCTGGAAGCAGTGGTGCATGCCTGTAATCCTAGCTACTCTGGAGGCTGAGGCAAAAGATCGCAAGTTTAAGGCCAACCCTGGCAACTTAATGAGGCCCTGTCTCAAAAAAAAAAAAAAAAAAAAACAAAAACAAAAACAAATTAAAAGGCTAGGAAGGCCGGGTGTGGTGGTGCATGCTTGTAATCTCCGTACTTGGGAAGCAGAAACAGGAGGATCGCAGGTTTGTGGTCAGCCTCAGCTATTTAGTTGGCCCTCTGCAACTTAGTGAAACCCTGTTTTAAAATAAAGAATAAAATATAGGGCTGAGGGTGTAGCTCAGCGGTAGAAAATGTGCATGAAAATTTAACTATAAGCAAAGTAAAAACAAAAAACACCTTAACAGCTGGGTGTGGTGGTGCATTCCTATAATCCGAGTACTTGGGAGGCTGAGACAGGAAGATTGCGGGTTCGAGGCCAGCCTCAGCTACTTAGCGGGGCCCTCAGCAACTTAATGAGACTGTTTCAAAATAAAAAATAAAATAGGGCTGGGGGTGTAGCTCGGAGGTAGAATGCACCTGGGTTCAATCCCCAGTACTGCAAAAAAAAAAAAAAGAAGAAGAAGAAGAAGAAGAAAAACAATCTATAATAAAAAATATGAAGAGGCTATTGAAAATCTGTAATAATAATAATAGTAATAATATCCCAAAATATGTGGGCCTGTATTTCATGAGAAGGAAAAATGAATGGTTCACTCCCAGTTTTGATAAGAAAATATAAATTAAAACTACACTGAGGTGTTATTTTAAACTTAGATTGTCAGAGTTCAAATTGTTTAATAATGCACTGATGGAACATGTAACAGGCACTTTTGTTTATTGTTATTGGTAGTATGTATTGGTACAACCTCTACAAAGCACAGTTTGGCAATATTTGATAAAAATCCAAGTGCAAATGCATTATGACCCTACAATTCAATTTATTTGTATTTGTTACAAGTATCTTAAGCACTTTGAAATTACATTTATTGTTAGAATTAAATCAAATTCTAAAAGTTTTAAAAATAAAACATAGGCAACAAGTGTGGTGGTGCGTGCTTGTAATCCCAGTGCTTGGGAGGGTGAGACAGAAGGATCGCAGGTTCCTGGCCAGTCTCAGCTACTTAGTGAGGTCTTCCACAACTTAGTGAGACCCTTTTTCAAAATAAAGAATAAAAAATAGGACTGGGGGTTGTAGCTTGAAGGTAGAATGCCACTGGATTCAATACCCAGTACCACACACACACACAAAAAAAAAAAATGCACATAGGAAATCTTTGTGACAGCTGACTTGCTAAAGACTTCTTAGATATATTAAAAGTACAATACAGCCAACCACAGTGGCACACACCTGTAATTTCAGCTACTCAGGAGGTTGAGGCAGGAGGATTGAAAATTCCAGGCCAGTTGAGCAATTTAGGGAGACCATGTCTCACAAAAAAAAAAAAAGGCTCGGGATGTAGCTTAGTAGTAAAGCGCTCCTGAATTCAATCCCTAAAAGAGAAAGACAAAAGATTTGAATAGACATTTCATCAAAGGCATATGAATAGCCAACAAGTACATGAATAGATATTTTACACCCACTAAAATGGCTATATTATAATAGAAAGTGGCAAATATTGGTGAGAATGCAAAGAAACAAAAGCCTTCCTATATTGTTGGTGGGGATGTAAAATGGTACGACCATCTGGGAAATATTTTAGCAGTTTCATTTCCTTCCTTCCTTCTTTGTGGTACTGGGGATTGAACCCAGGGACAATCTACCTCCAAGCTATAACTCAGTTCTATTTTATTCTTTATTTTAAAACAGGGTCTCTCTAAGTTGCAGAGGGCCTTACAAGTTGCTGAGACTGGCCATGAACCTGCAAACCTCCTGTCTCAGCCTCCCAAGTACTGGGATTACAAGCGTGTGCCACCATGCCCTGCTAAGTTTGGCAGTTTCTTAAAAAGTTAAACATGAATTTGCCACGTGACCGAGTAATTCTTCACTTCTTGGTATATCTACACCAAAGAAGCGAAAACATGCATCTATACAAAGACTTGTCTGGGAATGTTTATATCACTTCTGCTTATAATAGGCGAAAAATAGAAACAACCCAAATGTCCATTGACTGCTGGGTGGATAAACAAAATATGGACTATGCATACAATAAATTTCTACTCATCAATAAAATGAAACAAAATATTGATATATTACAAAACACACACACACACACACACACACACACACACACACAATCTTTTCAGAGGGCTATTTTTCTTTTACAATTTTCTCCAACAGGTGGCACTCCTGAAACACCATACTGTACTTGTTTTTGTCCTCTTCCTCCCCTTTCTGGGGATGGAATCCCGGCTTCACCCATCTTTCACAAGCTGGCAGCTAGGCAATGTTCTACCACCAAGCTACACCCCCAGCCCTGACTTTCATTTCATTTTGAGAAAACCCCAAATTTTCTCAGATGGCCCTTTCTCTACATTTGTCACCTCTGCAAACCTTGGGTCTAGATTTAGTGCTGAAAACCTCTCTGCTGAGAGCTCTCCAAAATGCATTGCTTTGATTCTGAGAACTGGATAGCAGGGAGAACACTAGTATGGAAAAAAGAAAAATGGCGGCCGGTCAGAAAACCAAAGAATGCTTTCGGACTTGTGTTTCTTATTGGAAGTTCTGATGGATTGGTTGAAGCAGAACTTCTGGTTGAGCAATAGGCTGATGGAAAGATTGATATAGGTCAGTAGTTCTTATCTAAGGATGCTTTTTCCCTGGAGGGGACCCTCGGTGATGCTGGATGAACACAGTTTTGCTTGTCACACTGGGGGACTGCTGGCAGCTGGTGGGTGGAGGCCAAGGACGCTGCTATAACTTCTACAATGCACAGGATGCTCCTCAGCCCAAAGAATTAACTAGCCTGGAATGACAACTGCAACTGTTGAGAAACCTTAGTATGGTTGGGATTAATATCCAGCATCTCGATGGCTCAAGGTCCTGCTCTAAGAATAGCTACAGATGAACACAGCGTTCATATTTTCTTAGGCCAAGGCAATCAGTACCAGTCTCTGTAGAAGAGGACTGCACAATCAACCCCTTCTCAAGTCTCCCTCTCTCTCTCTCTCTCTCTCTCACACACACACACACACACACACACACACACACACAGAGTCTGTTCTTTACTTGGGGACAGGAGGGGCAAAGGCACTTCCTTAGAATTGGTGTTGAAGGACTCACCCACTCTGAGTCCTGTGCTCACTTCTTCCTCAGGTGGGCGTACTGGCTATCTTCCCGATCCTTGAGGGGCTGCAGAGCAGAGCAAAGTGTAAACCCATTTTTTCATTCTCTCTTAGTTATTATTATTATTATTATTACTATTATTATTATTATTAATTTTTTGGCACTAGGGATTTAACCCAGGACATTCTACCTCTGAGCTATACACCAGCCCTTTTTATTTTCATTTATTTTTAAATTTTTATTTATTTATTTATTTTTTGCCATACTAGGGATTGAACTCAGGGGCATTCTACCTTCAAGCTATACCCCCAGCCCTATTTTTTATTCTTTATTTTGAAACAGGGTCTCACTAAGTTGCGGAGTGCCTCACTAGGTAGCTGAGGCTGGCTTCGAACCCGGATCCTCCGGTCTCAGCCTCCCAAATGCTGGGATTACAAGTGTGCGCCACCACGCCCGGCTTATTTATTTATTTTTATTTATTTATTTTTGTATTGGAGGTTGAACTCAGGGGCATTCTATCTCTGAGCTACACCCTTAACTCCCCCCTCCCTTTGAAACAGGATCTAAGTTGCTGAGGGTCTTGCTAAATTGCTGAGGTTGGCCTCAAACCTGTCATCCTCCTGTCTCAGTCTCCCAAGTACTGGGATTATAGGTGTGCATCACCACACCCTGCTTCTCTTAGTTCATTTGAGGCATATATACTGAATGCTTTTTATGTGCAAGGCTTCGGGGTGAGTGCTTCTTGGTCCTAGGGGCCAAAAGAGGATGAGGAGAGGGAGGCTGTGTGTATTGTTTCTCCATGTTCCTCGAGTCTGTTCTTCCACTTTTCCTCTTCAGGTCCCCATCTCAGTCTCTCTCAGTCCTTCTTGTTATTTCTTCCGTTTCATTTTATCCAAAGGGACAGCTCTTCCACCATCTGATGTGCTATAGGAAGCTCATTATCTGTTCAGTAGTTTCTGAATAACTTGCTCCAATCCCAGAGTTTAATCCCCATTAATGTAGCAATTTCTTGCCTCATCTCTTACCTGGTATAACTGTTCATTGGTCAAGAGAGTCTGCTTGTCTGAAGCTGCACAAAAAATAAAACGCACATACACACTATAGATTGGGTTATATTCATACAGTGGAATACTAAATAGTATAATAATCATCTATACACAAAAATACTTACTGTGTGAGTCCACTTGCATAAAGAACACACAACGGGCTAAAGTAACCCCTGTTGTTTCAAGTCTGGATGGCGTTCACTCTTGGGGATGCATAGTGGCTGGCCCTGGCTACAAGATGGGCTTCTATGGGGTTGATAATATTTTCTTTCTTAAACTGGGTGCTCAATGCACGAGTTTGTTTGCTTTGTTAAGTGTTTTTTTGTTTTGTTTTTGGCTATAGGCTTGTAATTCACTTTTCTGTATGTAGGTTTTATTTCAATAAAGAGGTTTTGGTTTTTTTTATGTGTATGTGGCACTGGGGATTGAGCCCTGGGAAATTCTACTTCTGAGCTACACCCCTAGTCCTATTTTTTATTCTTTATTTTGAAACAGGGTCTCACTAAGTTGCAGGGAGCCTCACTAAGTAGCTGAGGCTGACTGGGAACCTGTGATCCTCCTGTCTCAGCCTCCCAAGTACTGGGATTACAAGCGTACGCCACCATGCCTGGCTCATTAGAGTTGTTTTTTAAAAACACAGAGGACAAATCAAAGGGAGTTGGATGTGTGTGTGTGTGTGTGTGTGTGTGTGTGTGTGTGTATGTGTGTCTGTCTGTCTGTCTGTCTGTTTGTATGTTGGGGATTGAACCCTGGGTATTCTACCTCTGAACTAATCCTAGGCCCTTTTATTTTTTATTTTGAAACAGGATCTTGCTAAGTTGTTGAGGCTGGCCTCAAACCTGAAATCCTCCTAGACAGCCTTCCAAGGACTGGGATGACAGGTGTGTCTCCCCATACCCAGTGGGAGTTGGATCTTGAAACAGGTAAATCTCCTGAGATAACACTAAATATCTCTTTTCTTCCTCACGAGACACAGCCTCACTCAACCATGCAAATTAACAACACACCCCGGCTCCATCTTTCTAGTTAGGTCTCTTTTGGTAGGAAGGAAGCCCTGGGTCTCAGGAATCCCATCTCTCAGCCAGCAGCATCCTTTCCCCTCTTCCTTTTGTTTCTGCAGCACTGGGCATGGGGCCTGGCTGGCCAAGTGCTCTCCCACTCAGCCTCACCCCCAGTCCTCTTTACCTCTGGACTGGCGAACTCCGTCCTGTCCAGCAATGAAGTAGATCCCGACGGCGAGGAAGAAGATGCTGATGACTTCGGCAAAGACAAAGCCGGACACGGTGGCTGCGTTTAGTTCAATGCAGTTCTGACACACTGTGGGGAATAAGGCACGCCAAGGTAAGCCTCTACCAGGGTGTGGAAACTGTTCTTCCTGGATCATTTTTTTTTTTTTTTCCTGCCTGCCAGCAATAACGCTTCTGCCTAAGGCAGCAGGCTTCTCATTTTGTGGGTGGCACAGCCAGGGAAGACCCTTGGACCAAGACCTCAGTGCTTCTCAGTGCTCCTCGCTGGGAAGTCCTGAGGACGCCCACAAACTCATATGATCAGGAACCAGGTAGACGAGAAGGAGGGGCAGGTCCTGTTCTCCACTTGGCTGCTCTCCCCTCCTGACTGCCACTCACCTTGTGGGTCCTGCGTCCCCCTCCTCAGCTCAGTTTTGAGAAGTTGCTGAACTGCTGGAGTCCACAGTGCACCACCTGAAGGTAAACCAGGCTTTACAGGACTAGCTATGCTTTGGCAAGAAGCTGGGCGGAACTGTCCTGTTATATTTTAACAGGCAAACTGAAAAGAAGACTTTTTCTTTTTTGGTATTGGGGATTGAACCCAGGGGCATTCTACTTCCAAGCTACACCCAACCCTATTTTATTTTGAAACAGGGTCTTTCTAAGTTGCTGAGGGTCACACTGAGTTGCTGAGGCTGGCCTCGAACTTGTGATCCTTCTGTCTTAGCCTCCCGAGTCTTGGGATGACAGATGTGCTCCGTCACACATGGCTCAAGACCGCTGTGTTACTGTATATAACTGCATAACAGCCGGGCGTGGTGGCACGCTTGTAATCCCAGCATTCGGGAGGCTGAGACCGGAGGATCCGGGTTCATGGCCAGCCTCAGCTACCTAGTGAGGCCCTCTGCAACTCAGTGAGATCCTGTTTCAAAATAAAGAATGAAAAGTAGGGCTGGTGGTATAGCTCATAGGTAGAATGCCCCTGAGTTCAATCCCCAGTACTGAAAAAAAAAAAAAAAAAGAAAGAAAAAAGAAAAAAAATTGCCTAACATTTATTTCCATCTCCACCCTAGAGATCAGTCTTACCAGGACAGTAAATTCTCTTTAATTCCACAATAAACAAGGCAAAGGGAATTACATACTTCTGTAATACACTTGGAGTGACGTTGAGGAGTTCTTTGGCCCTTGACACCAGTACCTCCCTTGGGGGTCCTTGGTACTACTTCCCAGATTCCATTTAGTTTTGCTTATATTCAGGGGACTTATCATCATCCCATCTTTAAACCATTTGATATTTTTGTCTTCCAAGCCACAGGTCAAAAACACTAAGCCATCTTCTCGGCTGTCATCCACTTTTACCAGATGTTTTCCTGAAAAGGGAAAGGCCATGGTTCTGTTAAGGACCTTACCTTTGAAATTTGTTCTGACTCGGGGTACTAGGAGAAGGCCACGAGAGCGTATTTTTCAAAGTTCAACATTATGAATCAGGTGGGGATCTCATTAGAATTTCAGGTCCTTAGCCGGGCATGGTGGCCCATGCTTGTAATCCTAGTATTTGAGAGGCTGAGACAGAAGGATCGCAGGTTTGAGGACAGCCTCAATTTAGTGCGACTCAGCAACCTTGAGAGCCTCTATTTCAGAAACAATAAATAAAAAAGACTGGGGGTATAGCTCAGAGGTAGAATGCCCCTGGGTTCAATCCCTAATAACTCACGCACGCACGCACGCACGCACGCACGCACGCACGCACAAAGTCAGGTCCTTTTTTTGGCCAGATGAGATTCTGTTTTATGAACACACGCCCAGGTGAGAAGACCAGGGCTGCTGGCAAGTCCCGTTTCTGCTGCAAGGACCAGAGTGAATTCCTTAGTTACAGGCAAGCTGCCCTAGACAGGTCACAGCAGAGCACTAAGCTGATTGATAATGGAGAAACCAGCTATCTACCACCCCTCAGCTCATCCTTTCTGGGGTGTGTGTGTGTGTGTGTGTGTGTGTGTGTGTGTGTGTGTGTGTGTTACTGGGGATTGAATCCAGAGGCCTTCCACCACTGAGCTACACTTCCAGCCCTATTTTTTTATTTTTAAAAAGGGTCTCATTAGGTTGCTGAGAGCCTCGCCAAGTTGCTGAGGCTGGCTTTGAACCTGTGATCGTCCTATCTCAGCCTCCCAAGTACTGGGATTACAGGTGTGCGCCACCACGCCTGGCTCATCTTATCTTTTCTAAATTGTTCCCTCTTGTGGGACTACTATTGTAAGAAGCCATATTTCTATTAGTTTCCTCAGAATTTGAGGACAGAAAGAAGCCATTTCTCCTACCTTGTTTCACCTGGGCCACAGTACCTGTAAAGACAAGAGAAATAGAGGATCAGTCAGGCATGGAGTTGTTCCAATGACCTGAGATCTTCCCATGGTCATTGGAGGTCATAATTAAGAGGGTCTAACCCATGGGGATGACAGTATCTGTACCTACTTTCTTGGGTTTAGCCTAAATCACCGAATTGAATTCTAGGTTGTGAGCCAGGTGTGGTGGTACACACTTGTAGTCCCAGTATTTGATAGTCTGAGACAGAAGGATTGCAGGTTTGTTGCTGGCCTCAGCTACTTAGTGAGGCCCTCTGCAATTTAGTGACACCTTGTTTCAAAATAAAGAATAAAAAAAAAATAGGGCTGAGGGTGTAGTTTGGAGGTAGAATGCTCCTGGGTTCAATTTCCAGTACAAAAAAAAAAATGAATTCTAGGTTGTGATGAAGAATTTTTTTTTTTTTAATCACAGCTTTCTGGGTGGGAGTTTCTCTCTCTGTGTTTCTGTCTCTGTCTTTATCTCTCTGTCTCGGATTGAACCCAAGGGCAGTCTACCTCTGACCTACAACCCTAGCTGTGTGTGTGTGTGTGTGTGTGTGTGTGTGTGTGTGTGTTACTGGGGTTTGAACCCAGGAGTGTTCTACCTCTAAGCTACACCTATTTTATTTGGAAACAGGATCTCTCTAAATTGCTAAGGCTGTCCTTGAATCTGCAATCCTCCTGTCTTATCCTTCCAAGTACTGGGATTCCAGACATGTGCCACCACACCCAATCTTTTTGTTTAGTTTTCAAACAGGGTCATGCTAGGTTGCTGAGAGTCTCAGTTGCTGAGGTTGGTCTTGAACCTGCAATCCTCCTGTCTCAATCTCCCAAATACTGGGATTACAGGCGTGCACCACTGTGTGGGAGTTTCTAGACCCTTAGAATTTCCCGAGTGAAGGTATCGCCTTTGTCATTCCCGGTGCACCCTTGGGCCCTACCTGAGTTTACGCTAAACAGATGACTCTGGATGGATCTGGCCAAGACTGGCCATGTGGTTGGAGGACTGGGGCTTTGAAGCCACTGATTTCAACCCTGGGAGGAGAGTGGCTCGAGGCTGAATTCAGTAAGTGGCCAATGATTCAATTGCTCGTGCCTACGCAATGATAGCTCAGTAAACACGTGATGGAGTGTCCTGGCTGGCAAACACATGGACTTGGTGGGAGGGGATGTGCTTTGACTCCACAGGAGGAGGCGTGCAAGCTCTCGGTTCAGGACCCTACAAGACCTTGCCCCATTTATCTCTTCATTTGGCTGGTTCTCATTTTATTTTATTTTTTGCGGTACTGGGGATTGAACTCGGGGCATTCTACCTCCGAGCTACACCCCCAGCCCTTTTTTTTATTCTTTCTTTCTTTCTTTTTTTTTTTTTTTTGCGGTACTGGGGATTGAACTCAGGGGCATTCTACCTCCGAGCTATACCCCCAGTCCTATTTTTTAATTCTTTATTTTGAAACCGGGTCTCACTAAGTTGCAGAGTGCCTCACTAGGTAGCTGAGGCTGGCCTGGAACCCGGATCCTCCAGTCTCAACCTCCCGAATGCTGGGATTACAAGCGTGCGCCACCACACCCGGCTTTATTCTTTATTTTGAAACAGGGTCTCACTAAGTTGTGGAGGGCTTCACTAGGTAGCTGAGGCTGGCCTCGAACCCGGATCCTCCGGTCTCAGCCTCCCAAATGCTGGGGTTACAAGTGTGCACCACCACACCCAGCTTCATTTTATTTTTTATAGTAATAGTAAGTAACTATAATCATAAGTTCTATTCTGGGAAATTATCAACCATGAGGGCTCACGGGAGCCTCTGGATGTAAGCCAGTTTGTTGGAAGTGTGAGTGACTGGGGGACACTTGAACTTGTGACTGACATTTAAAGTGAGGACAGTCTTGATGGGGATTGTGCCTTCAACCTGTGGAATGTGCCACTAACTGGTGGGCTCGCATCCGAATTGTAGTGTAGTATATATAGAGGTATTGCCTACACAGTCTGGAATGTTCTGCTCCATTAGCAGCTAAAGGACCGCAAGGAGTGGGTGTACAAGTTGTCAAGGCTAGCCTTGAACCTGTGATCCTCCTGTCTCAGCCACCCAAGTACTGGGATTACAGGCATGCGCTACAGCTTCTAGTTTATCCACACTTCTTACAAGGACAGTCTACACTTTCTGCTCTTTATCACCTGTCCTTTGCCTTCTACTCATCCATTCGACCTCCACTCACACTACGCCACCAAAACTGTTATAAATCACCTCTGACCTTTATTTTGTC
Source organism: Graphiurus murinus (assembly GCA_004027655.1). NCBI lineage: Eukaryota > Metazoa > Chordata > Mammalia > Rodentia > Gliridae > Graphiurus > Graphiurus murinus. The sequence continues at coordinate 253,295 of PVLC010000204.1, read as the reverse complement.
AAATCTCACAAACTTAAATATATTCTTCTAATTGGCGTGCTCTCTTTAACATTTCGCACTTTTGGCAATTCTCTCCTTCTAGAAGTTCTCGACTCTCTTAGTTCCCATAGTGTTGAACTCATCTGATTACTCTAGCTCTTTGATCACTTTATCTCTTTCTTAAAATCTCTTTCCCGCCGGGCGTGGTGGCGCACGCTTGTAATCCCAGCATTCGGGAGGCTGAGACCAGAGGATCCGGCTTCGCGGCCAGCCTCAGCTACCTAGTGAGGCACTCCGCAACTTAGTGAGACTCGGTTTCAAAATAAAGAATAAAAAAATAGGGCTGGGGGTGTAGCTCGGAGGTAGAATGCCCCTGAGTTCAATCCCCAGTACCGCAAAAAAAAAAAAAAAAAAAAAAATCTCTTTCCCTTAATTTCCCCTTAAAAGTTGACATCTCCCTGGCATGGTGACAAATGTCTGTCATTCCAGAAACTCAGGAGGCTGAAGCAGAAGGATTGTAAGTTTGAGGTTAGCCTTGGCAATTTAACAAGATCCTGTCTCAAAATAAAAAATAAAAAGGGCTGGGGGTGTAGCTCAGTGGTTGAATGTCCCTGGTTTCAATCCCTAGTACTTAAACAACAACAACAACAAAAAGGAAGTAGTATCCCACAGTCCTGTGAGTCTGCCCTCAGCCCTGTTTTCCTCAGATATCACTTGGTACTTAAGTGATTTTAAAAACTTGCCTGGTTTTAGCTTTCTCCAATGTGTCTAGACTTTAGGCCTCAACCTCGTTCATCCATTTCCTGTTGGATATTTCAAACTGGACCTTCATACAGTCAATCCTGACTGTACCTCACAGTCTGTGTGCCAATACTGAAAATTTCCACTCCAATTAGACCATGAGCTCTTTAGAGCAGAAGCCTTTCATTAATTTTGTGTGTGTGTGTGTGTGTGTGTGTGTGTGTGTGTGTGTGTGTGTGGTACTGGGGATGGAATCCAAGGGCATTCTACCCCTGAGCTACACCCCTAGCCCTATTTTTATTTTTATTTTGAAACAAGATCTCACTCGGTTGATGAAAATCTCACTACTAAGCCGGGCGCGATGGCGCACGCTTGTAATCCCAGCATTTGGGAGGCTGAAACTGGAGGATCCAGGTTCACGGCCAGCCTCAGCTACTTAGTGAGGCCCTCCGCAACTTAGTGAGACCCTGTTTCAAAATAAAGAATAAAAAATAGGGCTGGGGGTATAGCTCAGAGGTAGAATGCCCTTGAGTTCAATCCCCAGTACCGCAAAAAAAAAAAAGAAAGAAAAGAAAAAAGAAAATCTCACTACTTGCTGAGGCTGTCCTTGAACCTGCAATCCCAAGTACTGGGAGTACAAGTGTGCACCAACACACTCAGCTTCCTTTATTCATTTTTTTTCTTTTATTCTTCAGGACTATCACATATTAGGATCTCTTCCATATTGTTGATCAGTTGACCAAGTAACAAGTAAGTGAGTGGCAACTGATCTCAGCTCACAATGAGAAAACAGTGCCAGCCGGGCGTGGTGGCGCACGCTTGTAATCCCAGCATTCGGGAGGCTGAGACCGGAGGATCCGGCTTCGCGGCCAGCCTCAGCTACCTAGTGAGGCACTCCGCAACTTAGTGAGACTCAGTTTCAAAATAAAGAATAAAAAATAGGGCTGGGGGTATAGCTCGTAAGTAGAATGCCCCTGAGTTCAATCCCCAGTACCGCAAAAAAAAAAAAAAAAAAGAAAGAAAGAAAAAGAAAACAGTACCTTGTCTCAGTTTCCTTGCCTGTGCCCCTCCGGGCTACTGTGAAGCCCAAGATGGCGGCAGCAGGGCCCTCTTTCTATACAGTCAAGTCTCTCTTCTGATGTTTCAGAGACAAGGACTCCAGTGCTCTCATGGGACACTTTCTTTCTAGCAGAGAACAGTAAGAGGCTGGTTTTGCCTGTCCTTTTCAAATTGTAAGGTGGCAGCTGAGGTTGGTTCAAGATTGGGATGCCTATGTATTCGCCTCCTGGTGATGGCCTTCTCCATCAGCATTCCCCAGGCTGCCAGACCCCTAGTTGGCTCTTACCTTGAAGAAGAACTGCCAAGATGAGGACAGCCAGACCCTCTCCCTGCTCCATGTCAATCTCTGTACTTGTCCAGCAGCGTGGAACAGCCTTTAGCTGCTGGCCAGCCTGAGTAACAGCTAGCTTGGCTCCGCCCAGCGCCCTGGAGGCTGGGGCCTCTGCAAGAAGGCAGGAGCCCGGAGCCTTCACCCTCCTAGTGTGGCACGTTGGTGGGTGGATGAGCCTCTGCAGGGCTGCAGGTGCAGCTGTTTCTAGCTTTTCCGTTATAGAACGTAGGGTGGAAGTGGCGGGGAGGGAGGGTGAGAGATTGTTGGTTTTGCCCTGAGAACCACTTCAGATGCTGGGTTGGGGGTGATCCTGAACTCTTTACTTCTTGAGAAATATGAACATCCCTGCTTCTGGTAGTTGCTAGGACTGCAGCCAGTCATGACTCGATGCTAGAACTAATGAATTTAGGCAGGGTTCCCAGGTGCTCGGGGCCGGAGCCTCCAGTGCAAAGCCCCTCTGTCCAGGCTTCATTCCGGGATTTTGTCACTTCTCCGTTGAGATCGTCAGAGTGGTGTCTGATGAAGGAAGCCGGCAGGGCGATTCCAATGAGACAGCCAGCATGTTTCCAGGCATAGGGCCTGGACTAAGTTTCCCGGATGTAAGGCCACTCTCTCCCGTAGCCAGTCACTCTGTGAATCAAGACAAATTCACAGAGCTCCCATTGTGCTCCTGTCACAAGATCCCAGCAATGAGCAAGAAGGACATAGCTCAGGTAAATGACAGCCTCACTGCAGAAGGTTTCAGATCCCCACAGCCACAGGGACAGAGAGTGCATGGTCTCCCGGGAAGGCTCAATTGGCCACTGAGTCCCCAGCACTGAGTTATTAATAATGACCTGTCCTGAGCACATTTGACATGGCAGGCAGCATGCATACACTTTGCTTTCCTCTTCAGATCATTATAATGATATGGGGGACTCAGGCTCTGCAGAATTCCATGCCTGGCCCCATGGTGCCAATGGAGGGGCCAGGATTCAAAGGTCTGTCTGGGGGTTGTGCCAAAGTCCAATTTTCCACTGGCTAGGAGCTGCTCACTCTGGTGTCCCAGTCTGTCCAGTGAAGGGTCCTGAGGAAGACCAGGGACAACAGGAGCCTAGCTGGTACAGCTTGTCCCAAAGGGTCTTGAGAGGTGGCAGTTTTAGGTGGTAAGTAAATATAGTTGTGTCATTGACAGGGGCTCCAAAGTTCTCGGTCTTCATCTGTGACCCAGGAAACACCATCCTAAGACTCCTTTCACTTTCTAGAAGTCCAGGAAACCTTCTCTGCATTATCTGCTCTGACTTCCACCCGAGCCCCAAAACCCCACCCAACTCTTGCCCTGCCTGGCTTCCATCTTCAAAGGCGGAGAGCAGAGAGACAGACATCTCCTCCTTCCTCCCCCACTCTTCGCTCTTTCCGGTGCCTGTGAGTCATTTGAGGGAGGTAGCTCTCACTCTGGTGGACGGTTTCTTGACCCGGCTGTCTACTGGATGAATTCTGCCAGAAGATGGAACATACTGGATTTCTGGCTGGTTTAATTCTGGCCGCCCTTCTCCCTCAAGGTAAGTAAGGCTTCTCCAGGAGGAAGGGAAAAGGGACCCAAGAGGGACATTGCCACCGGGAGTGAGGGCCACTTGCGGGCACTTCTCAGTTCTGCAGGTCCCCAAGACCTCAGGAGGGACTCAGGGGACAGCATTTGGCTCTGACTTATCCTGCGGGGTGCAGGTTGACCCTGGGTGTCTCTCTAGAGGTCTTTGAGCACAATAGGCCTACCAACATTTGTAAGAAATGTGTGTGTGTGTGTGTGTGTGTATGTGTGTGTGTGTGTGTGTGTGCGCGCGCGCGCCATGCCTTGGGCTGGTCATGGGAGCAGAGCTACACATGCTCCTTCTAAGGAGTGGGATCAGGACTCCTACTCATTTGACCATTATTACGTGACTACCTAGTCATGTCCCAAGACTGAAGGAGATGCTTTAAAAGAAAAGTTAACTTTAAGTTGAGTGGGAGGAAGGGAAGGCTGGCGTGGGAGTTACTATATAGTCAGCAGGATGCCAACTCATCCCACCCAATTTGCCTTTTTTTTTCTCTTTTGGTACTGGGGATTGAACCCAGGGACATTCTATCTCTGAGCTATACTCTATCCCATTTTATTTTTTATTTTGAAACAGGGTCTCACTAAGTTGTAGAGAGCCTCACTAAGTTGTTGAGGCTGGCTGCAAACCTTTGATCCTCCTGTCTCAGCCTCCCAAGTACTGGGATTACAGGTGTGTAACACTGTACCCAACTTGGCTGAAAATTTGAACAGGTAACACAGCGAGCCTCTTGTCTCAAAAAAAAAAAAAAAAAAAAAAAAGTAAAATCAGAAATTGGGCTGGGGATGTGGCTCAGCGGTAGAGCATGGGCCTAACATGTGTGAGGCTCTGAGTTAAATTCCCAGCACAAAACAAAAGAAAAAAAAACAAAAAACAAAAAACAAACAAACAAAAAAACCACCATGTCCCAGGAATCTAAAAATGCCATATCTTAGGAATCCTCTTAGTCTCAGGGAAACTGGGTCAAATGGTCACCCTAATGGCCAGCTGCCCTGGCGTGCCCAGGATTTCTACTACAAGCAACTCCAAGGAAGACATGGTTACAGAAGCCTGTCTCCCTGAGTGGACACGCATGTGTTCCTGACCCGCTTCAGATGCAGGAGAAGCAGCTGTTCTGGAGTTTTCTAGAAGATGTTCATGTATCCAAATGAGTGACTGAACGTGAAGCTTAGGGAGAACAGAGCTCCTACTTTTCCCTGGGGCTGGTGGTATCCATTCCAGCGCCTGTGTGGCTGGGGAGGTGCTGTCTAGCTGTCAAAGCAACCCACTAATCTAGGAAGGCATTGGACTCATTTCTGGCCTTAAACTCCCTGTGAGACTGGCTTGTGTATGAAGCTTCACAAACAGATTTGGTAAACATTTTTTTTTCTTTTTTTCCGATGGAGGGGTGCTGGGGGATTGAACCCAGGGGCAGTCTGCCTCTGAGCTACATCCCCAGCTCTTTTTCTTTTTTGTTTTGAAACAGGGTCTTTCTAGGTTGCTTGGACTCTCCCTGTGTTGCCGAGGCTGCCCTTGAATAGGCAATCCTGTCTCAGTCTCCTAAGTACTGGGATTGCAGGTGTGCACCACCAAGCCTGGTTAAACTTTTTTTTTTTCCTGTCCCTCTCCTCTTAAGCAAGTGTGGAACAGCTGAAAATCTTTATCATTTGCCCTGTTACATCTGCACCTCTGAGCTGGTCATAGATACCAGCTCGTTTGTACCCCAGCCATCATTGGCTTGAGGAAGGCTTTAGTAGTGAGCTTCCCATTCCATTGGTAGACACCAGGGCAGGGGCAGCAAGAAAGGAAAAGACTGTAGTTGGCTGGGAAGTAGAACTAGACGCCTTCTTGTAGAATACAGACATCTCCAATCTAGGAACATTCTTCTGCTTTCCATGTCTCTTGGGAGCTTCAACAGTCTATGTTTCCTTCTTATTTTTATTTATTTATTTTTTGTCTGATGCTGGAGAATCAAACTCAGGGCCTTGTGCTAGGCAAGTGCTCTACCTCAGCCCTCCCCTCCTACTTCTAACTAGTGCTCTAAACTCACTTTCAGGAAAGTTTTTGGGTCAATCCAGCTTCATGGCGGGTCTTTTGCCCCAGGTCCCTCAGGACCTGTCCTCTGCTTAGACTACAGCTTCAGTCCTTCCTGGCCCCTGCAGTTTATGGGGGAACTTCCTGAAGCCTTTCTCTTGTCATTTCTGTCCTCGTCTCTAGAAACCATAAGCATCCTAGACAATCAGATCCTCAGCAGCACAAGAGTCTGGTGCAGACCAAGAAAATGTCCCTGATTATGGTGTTTTTCTTTCCCTTAGTGAGCCCTTCCCAGATAACTGTGGAGGAAGTTGAGGACAAGGTGTTTTTGGATTGCAAGACTGGTATCATATGGCTAGAGGGGACAGCGGGAACGCTATTAGCAGAAAATCAGCGTCTGGACTTGGGAAGACGCATCCTGGACCCACGAGGAAAGTATATGTGTAATAAGACAGATGACAATGGCAACACAAATATTATGCAACTGTATTATCGAAGTACGTGCTCTGGGACCCATGGGCTGGAATAGTGGGATGTGAAAGGTTTGGGCTAGAAGGGGGTCATGGTGAACTGATCTGTTCTCTAAACGAACTGGGATCACTCTCATAATAGTATGAGGCTGATTTAAAAGGTTTGAGAGTGGGAGAGAGAGCTTAACTAAGCAAGGCAGAGCAGTTTGGTGGGAAGAGGGGTTTTAGCCCACCACCTAGTTTGAGGTTCAACAAAGCTGAGATTGCTTCTTGGCTCTCTCTAGGGATTCCTTTGGAAGAGGGTAGAGGGGGATGTAGCCAGGCCAGCAGCAGGTCTTCCTCCTGGATCTTACTGAAGCTGAGTCTTGGCATGAGAGATTCTGGGTCTGCCCGAGGAGGCAGAGGTGGTTCCCCGATCTTGGAAGCTACCTATCCCTCTGCCCTCCTTGTCCCCACAGTGTGCCAGAACTGTGTGGAGCTGGACTCAGGAACCCTGGCTGGGGTCATCATCATGGACGTCGCTGCCACTCTGCTCCTTGCTTTGGGAGTCTACTGCTTTGCAGGACATGAGACTGGAAGGCTCTCTAGGGGTCAGTGTGTGTGTGTGTGTGTGTGTGTGTGTGTGTGTGTGTGTGTGTGTGTGTGTTTGTGTGTACGCAGCCGCTGAAGAATGGGGCTAGGTTTGGTCGCATCTGGGAGTCACTCTTGTGAGGTCCTGGGACTCCTACTGCTGGGTGTTGAGAGAAGCTGTGCACCCATATTGTTCGTGTGACTTCTCAGGGTGTGGGGAAATGTGGCAGCTGCTCTGTAGTCTTCATGAATCTCATGTCCCATCCTCCCTGGCTCCTAATGGCTCTCTCTCTCCGTGGTTCTAGCTGAAGACACTCAAGATCTGCTGAGGAATGAGCAGCTCTATCAGGTAAGCCCTGAGGAGAGGGAGGCAAGGTTGGGAGGAGGAGTGAGCACCCAGAGGGCTGACACGGTGTCGTCAGCACCTGTCGAGGGCCCTACAGGGGAATTGATTGGTGGCAGTATCTGGAGAGTCCGGGACCTGCTGGGGGCTCTCCCAGGAGCGTTCTGGCCCTGCCTCACTGTCCCCCTTCTCACCTTTTAGCCCCTCCGAGATCGCGATGATGGTCAGTACAGCCGCCTTGGAAGAAACTGGCCTCAGAGCAAGTGACCCTGAGACTTGGGCTTTTAGAAGCTTCCTTATTAACTGTGCCTCCCCTTCTTACTCAGAATAAAGATGTCTTCTTTGACTGGATGGGTGCTGGCACTTGTCAAGGCTCTTGGGCAAGGGATGGGAGTTGTCCCCACGTGTCTGGGACCTCCCTTCCTGCCCGGGGCCCATCTGTGTCTGTATCACTCAGCTTTTTCATCTCTGTGACCAAAATATACAACAAACACAACTTCGAGGAGGAAAGGCTTATTTGGCTCGTGGTTTCAGAGGTCAGTCCATGGCTGGCTGCCTCCAAGGCGGAGCATCATGGGGACAGGTTGTATGGCTGCCAGAGGAAGGGACCTGGAACAGGTGCAGAGCTTCTGTGACCCACCTCCTCCAGCGACACCCACCGGCCTAAGCTACTACCCAGTAGGTCCATTCAAGTTATTGATCCATTGTAGATTTATCCACGGATGAGATCTGAGCCCTGATTCCATTATTTCACCTCTGAACATTTCCGCACTGCCAACACATGAGCTTTGCTGGGGGACATTCGACAGGCAAACTGTAGCAGTGTCCTCCTTTTATCTCTGTCCTTCCTCTGCCCCACCTGGACAGTGTGATGCAGTCACCCATCACATCCTGGACCGCTGGTCCAGACCACAGTCCTCTCTCCTCGTGGACTCCAGGGCCCTATCACAGCCCAGCTCCGAGGGCTGGCTGCTGTGTGTAGGAGCCCAGCCACAAAGGAGTTTCCATGACATCATGAGCAGGGTGGCAGAGACATCAAAGGGCCTCAGGACAGGTGTGTGTGACAAGTCGTACTGCTGCTGGGAGATAAACTGGGTTAGAAACCCTTCATTATTTAAAACACATATCCTTGTCCACCTACTTGGAAAGACCAGGACATTTTCAGTCAGCGTCATCTCCATCCTGGGCTAGAGTGGTTCTCAAGCTCTGGGTGCCAGAGAGACTTATTCAAACAGCTTCTTGGGCCCCACTCTAGGAATGAAACAGCCCAGATTCACAGTCTCTGGTTTAGAGGCAGAATCGAGGCCACTTAGTCTCTTATGCCTGTTCCTAGATCCCAAAACTGGGACCTATTCTTTTCTTCTGTAAGTCCTCAAGCAATTTAAAGAACTTCAGGATAGTTAAATGACAGTGGGTCCTTCCTAGGCCAGGGTTTCCCAAGGAGAAAAGAACTAATAGCCAGATACCTGGATGGTTCTGCCCAGCATCTCCTCAGGATCCACACAAACCTGCGTTTTTCCAGAGACAGAATGAAGTTTGAGTTTACACACAATTCATTCACAATTAGGACTTTTTCCTACCCTTTACATCTCTACTTCTGTGACCCTCCTAACTCTAGGCCCTCCTTCCCACTGAATTCTTCTGCGTAGAGTATCCCTTCCACAGCCTGTATGCCACTAACACTTTGGATCCTTCTCATGTCCTGCACGCTTTCTTACACCGTATATTCCTTGCACTTGCATAGCTCCTCCCCCTATCTGCCAATTCTCAACTCTGGGGTACTTTGGAATCTTCTGGGGAGGTTTTCATGGATGCCTGTAGCTGGATGTGGTCACACATGCCTGTAATCCCAGTCTTTGCGAGGCTGAGACAGGAGAATCACAGGTTTGAGGCCAGCCTCATCAATGTAGTGAAACTCTCAGCAACTTAGCAAGACTCTGCTTCCAAAATGAAACATAAAATAGGGCTGGGAGTGTAGCTCAAAGGTAGAATGTTCCTGGGTTCAATTTCCAGTAACAAAAAAGAAAACCAAAAAAAAAAAAAAAACAAAAAACAAAAACAATCCCAGAGCTGGGTGTGGTGGCACACACTTGTAATCCCAGTACTTGGGAGGCTGAGACAGGAAGATTGCAGATTCTCAGCCAGCCTCAGCTACTTAGTAGGGTCCTCCATAACTTATTGAGACCCTATTTTCAAAATATCCTCCGAGATGTAACTGGAGCTAGAATTCACCTGGGTTCAATCCCCACTACTGTAGGAAAAACAAACACCCCCCCCCCAAAAAAAAAGGATGCCTGGATGCTACCTTCAGAGATTATGAATTTACAGGACTGGCTCTAGGACTTTAAAAAATCTTTAAACAATTTTAATTGACACACAATAATTGTACATTTTTATGAGGTACAGTGTGATATCTAAGAGTCTCATATTCTACCCACTGAGCTAGCCAGGCATCTCAGTGTGATATTTAAATGCATGCATATGAGGAGAGCTGGTACATTTGCCTCACACATTTGACTCTCCTCCCTCCTCCCCCCCCCCCTTTCTTCTTGGTGCTGTTAAGCATTTTCTCTCTATCCCTGCCCTATTGCCACAGGGACCCCAGGACCTTTAAAACTGTCTGAGATGATTCTGATGTGGAACCAAGGGACAGAAATAATTTCCTCTATCTGAGCCCTTCTGCAACCCTGTGTCCCTTCTCTCTCTCTTTCTCTCTGGCTCTCTTTCTGTTTGTGCTTTTAACAACAGCCTTTTTCATGTAAATCAACATGAATAAATGCACATACTTCAAATATATAATGTGATTTAAAAATATTCAATATTTTGCTGGACATGATGTTCACACCTGTAATCCCATACTTGGGAGGTTGAGACAAGAGGATCATGGGTTCGAGGTCAGCCTCAGCAGGTAGTGAGACTTTCATCAGCCTAGGGAGATATTGTTTCAAAGTAAAAATAAAATAGGGCTAAGGGTATAGTTCAGAGGTAGAAGGCCTCTGGGTTCAATCCCCTGTACCTCCTCCCCCTCCCCCCCAAAATCCAATATTTTGAATGTTAAAGGATGAGGCAAATAGTAGTTACTTTTCTTTTTTTCTTTACCCCTGGTGAGAAATAGATTAAAATTTTAATTTTTAAAATTTTTTTTGTGGTACTGAGGATTGCGCCCAGGGGTATTCTACCTCCAAGCTACACCCCCAGTCCAATTTTTTTCTTTATTTTGAAACAGGGTCTCACTAAGTGGCAGAGAGCCTTACTAAGTAGCTGAGGTTGGCTGCAAACCTGTGATCCTCCTGTCTCAGCCTCCCAAGTACTGGGATTACAAGTGTGTGCCACCATGCCTGGCTAGATTAAGATTTTTTTTTGCAGTACTGGGGATTGAACTCAGGGGCATTCTACCTCCGAGCTACACCCCCAGCCCTATTTTTTTATTCTTTATTTTGAAACCGAGTCTCACTAAGTTGCGGAGTGCCTCACTAGGTGGCTGAGGCTGGCTGCGAACCCGGATCCTCTGGTCTCAGCCTCCCGAATGCTGGGATTACAAGCGTGCGCCACCACGCCCGGCTTTTTCTAGCTGGACGCTTTTTCTAGCGCACGCTTGTAATCCCAGCATTCGGGAGGCTGAGACCGGAGGATCCGGGTTCGCGGCCAGCCTCAGCCACCTAGTGAGGCACTCCGCAACTTAGTGAGACTCGGTTTCAAAATAAAGAATAAAAAAATAGGGCTGGGGGTGTAGCTCGGAGGTAGAATGCCCCTGAGTTCAATCCCCAGTACCGCAAAAAAAAAAAAAATTTTTTTTTAAATTTCTAATCGTTCATTGCTAGCATTTAGAAATAAATGGGGCTTTGTGTATTGATCGTATACCTTGACTACTTGCTAAACTTACCATTTCTAGTAGCTTTTCCTGTAGATTATATTTGGTATACCATAGAGACCATCATGTCATCTGCTGATAAAGACAGCAGTTTAACTTGACAATAACCAACATCTAATTTTGTTTGTGTGTGGTACTGGCGATGGAACCCAGGGGCATTCTACCTCTGAGCTGTACCCCTAGTTCTTTTTATTTGGAAACAGGGTCTCGCTAAATTGCTGAGGATCTCGCTAAATTGCCTGTCGCAGCCCCCCAAGTAGTGCCCCTGCACCTGGTTCCTCTTCTATTCCCTTTACATTTTCTGTATTCTACATTTCTCCTCTCTACTGTGCACCACCTCTACTTTGCATTCTACTGCAATCTGTGGTTCTTCTAAGGTGTGCCCCTCCTTATCTTCTGCATCTCATCTATGATCTACTTCCCCAACACCCAGCTTGCCTTCCTAACCTCTGCATCTGCCTTTATTCTGTATGCCTCTGCCTCTGCCCCAAGTAGGAATCCTGCTTGAGATTTCACGTCCACATCCAGCCCCTCCCCCGATCTTTTCGAGGACATCTGGCAGGTCGGAGAGCACTCCTGCGCTCACAGTCAGTACTGGGAGCAGTTGGGAGCATTGAAGTTGGGCCATCCGGTGCTGATTCCATCCTCGCTACTGTGACTGGGGCAAGTGACTTAGCCTCACCGTCCTCCTTTGTAAATGGAGGAGTCATCATAAAGATTAAAGGAGGTAATACGTGGAAAGGGCTTAGCATAATTTCTGCAGCACGGTAAATGTTACTGAGGTAACACAAGCCGTTCCTGCTGTTATCATGCTGAGCTGGGTCTTCCCTTGGCTGCGCACAATCATATATACCTGGGGCAAAAGCTGCCATCAGGGAGGCCTGCCAGTCAGCAGCTCATGGCGGACAGTGCCACGGAGCCCGAGCCCAGGTGTTGGTGCTTCCGGGGAAAGAAGCCTGGACCAGGACACACTGACTTTGTAGCCACAGCCTGAGGCTGAGCGTCTGCAGTGAGTGGAGGGCAGCTCATCGCCAAGAACTTTTCCACCGCGTGGCCGTGGCCAGAAAGAGCTCTTCGGTCAGCTGAGGAGAGCCTGCTGCTCTGGTGGCCTGGGCCGGCTCCTTCTGGCTCCGGCCACCAGTCTCTGGGCAAACAGAGAGCGTGCCGTGGGAGACTGAGCACGGGGCTCTTCCCACACTACCCCTAACCCTTCTAACCCTTCCACCCTCACTCTCAGCCACATCCTGCTGTTGCCGCTGCTGCCTCTGGGCAGAAGCGAGGGGTGCAGCTGCACAGCGCCTCCTCCTCTGTTCCCCTAGGCTCAGTGGCTCTTCCTGGCAGCTGGTGGGAACCCGTTCCCCATCCCCAAAGCCCCCCTTGCACCTCTACCTATCTCTTACCTCCATTTGCCTTTCCAGGGCCTCTCTCACTGTCTTGCCCAGTGTATGAACTGACCACTCCAGGAGGGATACACTGGTCAGTCGGCCACCTTTTGTTTATCTGTTTGTTTATTGTGGTAATGGGGATTGATTCCAGGAGTGTTCTTCCTCCGAACTACACCTCCAGTCCTATTTTTTTTTTAAACAGGGTCTCACTAAGTTGCAGAGGGCCTTGCTACATTGCTGGGGCTAGCCACAAACCTGCAATCCTCCTGTGTCAGTCTCCCAAGTACTGGGATTATGGGCATGGTGGCTCTCTGTCACCTTTGACAGTCTCTCCCACCCCCCACCCCCCACCCCCCATTGCCCTCTCCAAAGAGGACCTCAGCAACACCCCACCAGCCGCATGGAGAATGGGCAGTATTTGCACTTGGGTTACATGGCCAGCACTGAATGATGGGGAGAACCGGGTCATCTTAGGAAACAAGGTGGCCTCTGAGGATCTCCCAGAAAAGAGGGTCAGGTTTCCATGCAGCCAAAGATACTTTATTGCTTTTCTCTATTGGTGGAGAGGAGCTTAGGCACAGCCGGCCACCCAGCAGCATGTGGTGAGGACCAGGGGAGGGGTGCAGGCTTAGCTCTGGGCCAGGATCTGTGAATGGGACAGAGCCTCTGCCACCAGCAACCCAGTTCATCCCCAGAGAAGGTCGCAAAGGAGCTGGGAAAAAGAGAAAGTTGTGAGGAATTGTTAGGGAGGCAGGACAATTCACCTGCAGGGAAAAGAGGAATCAAAGGTAGAGATTTTCTTGTTGGGGTAGAAGGGAGAGAGGAATCGGCAGGAAGCAAATAGCAGAAATAAATATCCTGATGAGGGCAGGCTGAGTGTGAGGGCCTGACCAGCCCTGATGTTTCAAAGGACAGTGAAGACATGGCATCTGGAATGGAGACCAGCAGAGAAGGCGGGGAGGAAGGAGCCGAGGCAGGGCTATCAGGTGCTTTCAGGCGAGCTCCTGAGGAAGCTGCTCCTGCAGCTGGGGTCCAGGACTTGTCCAGGGAACAAGGGGCAGCAGGGTGCCCAGAGGAAAGCAGACCTGGGCCAGGGAATTCTCCAGAACGGTCAGACTCCTCTCTGATTCAGGCCAGAATACAGCTCCCGCTCACCTTTCCGGATGGGCTGGGGGTGGAACAGAGGAGCCAGTTAGTGAACGGGAGCAAGTACCACCTAAGGAGCAAGGGACCGGAGACGGGGCTGCAGGCCATGGGAAGCGCTCTGGGTTTGGAGACAGGAGGTAGGCGTGGACTCCAGGCTCGCACTGACAGGTAGGGGATTCTGAGCGCTTCAGTCTCAGGGCTTCACCTCTGCAGCCAGGCGAGCACTCTGCCTCTGAGCCCTGGGTTAAGTGAAGTCACTCAAGGGAAAGGAAGTACCACCTGCTTGGCTGCTGCTCAATAAATGTTTGTGGAGTTTGTCCCAGTGTGACAGTCACTATTTCACAACTGATAGTGCACACCCACCAGCCAGTGAGAGCAGCCATATTAGACAGCGTGAGGGTGTGACAGGGGGCTTGGGGCTATGTACCAATGAAGCATTTTCATATTTATATATATTTTTGGTACTGGGGGTGCACCCAGGGCCATTCTGCCTCCGAGCTACATCCCTAGTCCTTCTTATTTTTTTATTTTTTATTTTTTTGGCGGTACTGGGGATTGAACTCAGGGGCATTCTACCTCTGAGCTACACCCCCAGTCCTATTTTTTTTTTTTTATTCTTTATTTTGAAACAGGCTCTCACTAAGTTGTGGAGTGCCTCACTAGGTAGCTGAGGCTGGCTGTGAACCCGGATCCTCCGGTCTCAGGCTCCCAAATGCTGGGATTACAAGCGTGCACCACCACGCCCAGCTCATCCTTCTTATTTTGAAACAGGGCCTTGCTAAGTTGCTGAGGCTGGCCTTGAATCTATGATCCTCCTGTCTCAGCCTCCAGAGTACTGGGATTATAGGCGTTGCCATGGTGTCCAGTTGAGCGTTGTCATATTTTAATAACTGGCTGACTGGCCGGTGCATGGTGCTGGGACATCATGTTACGATTTGCATATATGATATTCTCCAGGGTTGTGTTCCAGCCGAGGAATGAGCCAGAGAAAGAGGGGTGCATATCTCCAACTCCCTGCCACGAAGGAGGCAAGGAGATGCGTGGTGGGTTGTTCTGGGAACCCTGGGCGAGGACTTTGGAGTGTCTGGCAGATGAGTCCTATGTGTCCCTTTCCTGGCCTGGGAGGGAATGCCCTCTGCCCCCACTGCCATTCACTCCATTCTGTTACCTCATAATCTGCTTTGGGAACAGGTGGTGGCCTCTCCTTGTTTTGTGCTGCAGAGAAGAAAAGGGAAAAGTATTTGTTTCCATGTGTGAATATCAACTTTTTTTTTTCAGTACTGGGGATGAAACCCAGGGGCATTCTACCTCTGAGCTATAGCCCCAGTCCTATTTTTTATTCATTTTTTGAAACAGGGTCTCACAAAGTTTCGGAGGGCCTCACTAAGTAGCTGAGGCTGGTTTCGAACCCCGATCCTCCAGTCTCAGCCTCCCAAGTACTGAGATTACAAGCGTGCACCACTACGCCCAGGTAACTTTTTTTTTTTTTTTTGTACTGGGATTGAACCCAGGGCATTCTACCTCCAAACTACACCCACAGCCCTTTCTATTCTCAAACAGGGTCTCACTAAATTGCTGAGGCTGGCCTCAGACCTGTGATCGAGGTACCGGGATCACAGGAGTGGGGTACCACGCCCAGCGAGAGAACACCAGACTTGCGGCGCCGTGTGCTACAGTGAGACCTGCTCAAGGCTGGCAGTCCCCTGTGTCCTCTCCTCCAGGCTTCCCTCTTTTCCCCCAGCAGCCCCCTTTTCCTCCTTTTGTCCCATCCCTGAGGACCCCACACTATCCTCATGGTTTTGTTTCTGTGACTGTCCCTGCATCCAAGTTCTCCTTTTGTTTCTTCCCATGGGGGCAGGGGAAGGAGAAGGCAGGAACTGACACCCCAAAGTCCCTCCTCCTGCAGCCTGTGGACGGGACTGTTACTGCAGAGTGCTAACGGGCATTTGAGGAGGCCCGCTGTTTTCAAAGGTGTTGTCCCACCTTCCTAGGGGAGCAGGGGAGGAGTAAGCTCGGGTGGGAAGCCCTCTGTGGAATGTTCTGAGAAGGGTCTGTGACTTCTGACCGAAGGCCCTCTTGGTGGGATGTTGTGGGCCGTGCTCCGTGGTCTCTTACCTCTGGGCCGGCTGCCGGCGCCTGCCCCTCGGGTCACGGGCTTGGCCTTGGCCTTTCTCTTCTTGCTCCAGTAATACACCAGCACCAGAAAGCCCAGAGTGACGCAGACATCCACCACGATGACCGTGGCCACGGCTGTCAGGTCCACCTCCACGCAGCTCTCACACACTGAGGGAGAGGAGAGGAAACATGAGCGAGGAGGGGGGAAGACACTAGGCCTCCAGGATGAAGAAGACGAGCAGATGAAGGTGACTTCCCTTGACACCACGCACTTGCCCTGGGCAGAACCCTCTCTCCCCACTCCTCCAGCACTACGTTTATTTATTTTGTTTTATTTATTTTTTTGCAGTACTGGGGATTGAATTCAGGGGCATTCTACCTCCGAGCTATACCCCCAGCCCTATTTTTTATTCTTTATTTTGAAACCGAGTCTCACTAAGTTGCGGAGTGCCTCACTGGTTAGCTGAGGCTGGCCTCGAACCCTGATCCTCCGGTCTCAGCCTCCCGAATGCTGGGATTACAAGCATGCGCCACCATGCCCGGCTCCAGCACTGCGTTTAGAACAGCAGCGACAACAACAGAAGTCAACAGTCCTGGGTTCAAGTCTCAGCTCCAACGCTCACTAGGAGAATGAACTGTAAATGTGTTTTCAGTGCCCACTGTTTCCTCCTCAACAAGAGAGAAATAGAATAGCACTTGACTCATGTAGATTTTGAGAGGAATTCATGAAAAACCTTTGGCAAGCATAGGGACTTTGGGCAGAGTGTTTGAAACTTTATAACATGTAGAACTGTTCACTATCATTTTTTTTTATTATGCCTCAATTTAGAACATTTATTTATGGTACTGGGGATTGAACCCAGGGGCATTCTGCCGTGAGCTACATCCCTACCCCTATTTTTTACTTTGTATTTTAAAACAGGGTCTCACTAAGTTGCTGGGGTTGGCCTCCAACCTTTGATCTTCCCATCTCAGCCTCCCTGGGATTACAGGGGTGCAACACTACCCCCGGCTATTATTATTATTATTATTATTATTATTATTATTGTTCCTCAGCTTAAAGCTTTTTTTTTTTTTTTTTTTTTTTTGCGGTACTGGGGATTGAACTCAGGGCCATTCTACCTCCAAGCTATACCCCCAGCCCTATTTTTTATTCTTTATTTTGAAGCCGAGTCTCACTAAGTTGCGGAGTGCCTCACTAGGTAGCTGAGGCTGGCCGCGAACCCGGATCCTCCGGTCTCAGCCTCCCGAATGCTGGAATTACAAGCGTGCGCTACAACACCCGGCTAGCTTAAAGCTTTTAAAACACTGACTTTGAGTTTGCTTTGCAAGTCCCCTGAAGCATGCACCTCCAGGTAACACATCAGGTCACCTGGTGGTGGGGTGCCAGGCTCCCGGGAGGGGCGAAGTGCAGATGGCCCACACTCCCTGTCTCTCGGGAAGTTGCTGTTTCCAGTGGAGCCCTGACTGAGGTTACCCAGACAGCCTCATATTGGTGTTAATCTGTATTCTAGAAAATACCGATGCCGTGCCGGGGAAGACAGTGAGAGAGCCCTTCTGGAAGGTTCCGCTGCATTACCTCTGGCTTTCAGGTACAGGTAATGGTTCTTCCCTAAGGAGTTTGTGTAGCAGACGTAGTAGCCACTGTCCTCCATTTCTGAAAAATTCTCCAGAATGAGTTGGTTCTCATTTTCATCCTTTAACTCTTTGTCATTTTTTTCCCATTTCAGGGTGTCCGACTGAGACTGCAGAGGGCATGTCAGCACCACCTTGGTTCCCGAGATGGAGACTTTGTATTCTGAGGAATACGCGAGAAGAGAAGGGAAGTCGGAGGGAGAAATCAGGAAAATATCAGAAAAGGCGAATTCGTTATAAAAGAACCAACCGAATGCAGGATTTGCTGGGGCCTTAGATTTGTCTGTTAGAAAGGAAGCTGCTGACCAAGGGTGTGGGAGGAGGGACAAGAGGATTGCTGGATTCAGGGTTTAAGTGGGACTTGGGGGTGGGGAGGATAGAGGTGAAGAAAACCCAAAGCCTCTACTGGGAACCTTTGTAAAATGGGGGTTGGGCGTGTCATGCTGGGAGATCCTTGGTTCTTGAGCTGATCTCTCTAAATCACCTTCTTTTTAGCTGCACAATTCACAATAGTCAAACTATGGAAGCAGCCAAGATGTCCATCAACAGATGAATGGATTACAAAACTATGGGATATGTACACAATGGGATTTTACCCAGTCATGAAGAACAAAATCATGTTATTTGCAGGAAAATGGATGCAACTGGAAAACATTATGTTAAGTGAGATTAGTCAGTCACAAAGAGTAAAGAAGCATATGTTCTCCCTAATATGCGGATGCTAGGGAGAAGACGGGGCATAGGAGGGTCTCAAGATGAAAAAGGAGAGACCCCCGATAAGCAAAGAAGCTGATTTAACTGAAGGGGATGGACGGGGGGGACATCCTAAAGCACACGATGTACTTACACAAGTATATCAAGGTCACTCACTGAACTGAACCTGAGGGGGCGGGAGGGCGAGGGAGCGGGGTGGGAATTGGGGAAGGGGTCAAATGAGAAATGTGTGCAAATATGTTGTTATCGATTTGTACCTAACAAAGATGTATGCTTACAATGCATGAATTATTACAATTAAAAATACATAAATAAATAAATAAATAAATCACCCTCTTTTCTACCCACTGAGTTGCATCTTTAGACAAATCATAAAGAAAGGAGCAAAAACTTATGGCTTTGTATAGAAACACCTGAAAAAAGAGAAAGGAAAGATCAGTAAGAAAAAACCATTTGTTTACATTTGAGGTAAAAGTTTCCTAGTGGGACTAGACACAGTTACCAAGAGTCTCCAAAGAGGAAAGCCCCAAGCCAAGCCTTGAAAGTGAGGTAGGAGCTGGGCGTGGTGGTGCACTCCTGTAATCCCAGTACTTGGGAGGCTGAGACAGGAGGATTGCAAGGTAAAATGCCCTGGGTTTAATCCCCAGTACCAAAAAGAAAAAGAAAAAAGAAATAGGTGTATTCACAACGATTTTATACACATTTTTACATGCAGCCATGACATTTCATAATAGTTAAGAAATGAACTTCTGTATTTTATAAATCTGCATTTATAACCTTATGATTGGACTACTTATTTGTTTTCTAAGCCTTTGTTTACTTTTTTGTAGAATGGGGATGTTTGAAGAATTAAATGAGGAATTTCAGGTAAAATATTTGGAACAATACCTAAAACATACACATCTAATAAAGGTTAATGCTTATTATCTCTAGGCAGTGTGCTTTCTATGTAATAGTAGCTAATGCCTTCTATATGTCATATAATCACTTGTTCAATTCTCATAATAACCCTGCAAGCCAGGTAGCAGTATCATTTCCATTTTACACAGGAGGATGTACACGGAAAAGTTAAGGAAACCATTCAGATACCCAGCAAGCAGGATCTTGAACGAGGATTCAGACACTGCAGCCTAGCTCCTGAGTCACCTCTTTTTGTGTGTGTGTGCGCGGTGCTGGGGATTGAGCCCAGTGGCATTCTACCTCAGAGCTACACTCCCAGCCCTATTTTATTTTTTTCTTTTGAAACAGGGTCTCACTAGGTTTATGGGAGTCTCACTTCTTACTGAGACTTTTCTTGAACCAGTGGTCCTCCTGTCTCAGCCTCCCAAGTACTGGGATTACAGGCATGCGCCACCATCCCCGACTCAGAGTCACCTCTTAACTTCACACTGGATGGCTCTCTCTCCCTCCTAAAGTATTTCTCCTCCTCCTCAAAACAAAAGCTCATCCTTTAAAACTCAGCTCAAGAATGACCTCCTCCAGGACCCTTCTTCAACTGCATTCTATAGAGTGGACATTTCTCTCTCTCGGTTTCATTTTCTCTGAATCTACCCAGATTCTTGCTCACAACGCACTATATTGTCCATAACTTGTCTCCCCCACAAGACAGGTGGCTCCTTGAGGAAAAGGAATTGGCAAAGCATCCAGGCTTTTGTCTACTTCCTCAGTCAAACAATATCCATTGAGTACCTGCTGTGGGCCAGACACCGGGCCAGCTAATGAGATTCTGTCTCTAAGGAACTCATGTTAACATAACATATATAACATATATCTAACATATAGTTAGACATAAAATGTCTCCTAAAGAGCTCATTTGTTAATATTCAGGGATGATACAGTCGAGTCACGAGGATTGTAATCTCAGTGGGAGTTAAACCCATTGTAATGGATTTACTGGGTGGTACCCAGGAGACAGGCAGGGTGTGGCTGGGGTGGGTCCCTGGGGGTGCGGCCTTGGGGATTATACATGGATCCTCTTCTCCCTGCTCTCTCGCTTGCTTCCAGCCTCTGTGATGTGAGGAGCACAGCCCGGTGCTCTTCCTCTCTCTGCCTCCCGCTGCCGCGCCCTGAGATCCTCGGTCTACAGCCTCACATGGACGGAACCCAAAACCATAATGAAATAAATCTTCTTGCCTCTAAGTTACATGGTCAGCCTTTAGATTATGACTGCAAGAATGCTTACTGGAACATCATGGTTTATCCAAAAACACACGGGTGCCACCACCCACACCAGACGACTGTTTTGGGATACATACATGTGCAGCTCTAAGGAGATGTGACACACATGAACACATACAGGCACGTCTTACATAGACCTCACTGAAAGATGTTCCCCTAGTCACACTGGTTCTCAGGGTTTGCTACTGTGACTGTCCTCTATGACCATTTTGTTCCACATCTGAAAAGAGGCCACAGAGAGAGTAAAATCCCCTTACCAGTTTCTTCAGTATCTGAAAAGGAAATAAGAAGTCATTAGCAATTTTCCTCTCAGTGACCAACATCGTCCCTGTCCTCACTGGCTTAGGGCTCTTCCCTCCATCTTCAGAAAACAAGGAATCTTTTAATTTCCTTGGCTGCATATGACAAGCTATTTGGGGCCTTACATTCTACTTTAAGTATTTATGGTTATTTGCTAAAATGACAGCTAAGGATACCATAGGTCAGGCGGTATAGTAGAAAGTAGTTGCTTGTGTGTGTGTGTGTGTGTGTGTGTGTATGTGTGTGTGTGTGGTACTGGGGGTTGAATCCAGGGGTATTCTACCTCTGAGCTTCACCTCCAGCCCTATATTATTGTTTTTTTCTTTTTTTGGTACTAGGAATTGAACTCAGGGGCATTCTACCTCCAAGCTATAACCCCAGCCCTATTTTTTATTCTTTATTTTGAAACAGGGTCTCACTAAGTTGTGGAGGGCCTCACTAGGTATCTGAGGCCAGCCACAAACCCAGATCCTCTGGTTTCAGCCTCCCAAATGCTGGGATTACAAGCGTGCGCCATCACACCTGGCTTTATTTTTTATTTTGAAATAAGGGTCTTGCTAAGTTGCTGAGGGTCTTGCTAAATTTCCAAGACTGGCCTTGCACCTGTGCTCCTCCTGTCTCAGCCTCCCTAGTACTAGGATTACAGGTGTGCACCAGCACGCCTGGCTGAAGTAGTTGCTTGTGAATACAACATCGGCCCTTCAGTGAAGGAGCTCACTGAATAGAAAACTCCAGAATTGGGACAGTCCGGACTCTTAGTGCTGTGACTAAGCAAGCAAGTGCAAGCTAGGCACATGCCCGTGTGCATGCAGACATGGATACATGGACGTGCACATTCAGAGTACTCAGACCCCTGATTCTGAACCTGCACCCCAGCCCTGCCCCGAGCTCACCCAAGGTAACCCTGGGCATGCACTCTGGCCAGCTGCACATCCTTTACAAAACTGAATATCAAGTAGGAAATGCGAATCATGAAAACTGTTGGTACTTTCAACTTATTTTAACAGTCTCCATTTTTCTTTTGAATCAAGACTAGTTATTTTCTATGATCTCTACTGTTTCCCTTTTCGGGGCAGATTTATCAGGAAAAGTCAAAGGAGAGTAGCAAAAACCCCTTCTGCTGGTCTCTGTGGAAGCTCCCTGGGAGGCCTACAGGAAGCTCCACTCACGGTCAGATCTGAGATGCAGGTGGTTTTCTTGTTGTGTACCTCCATACGGTGTACTCACACACACCTAGATGGTAGAACGACCACTGGGCTATTGTGCTTTGGCCACAGACCTGTCCAGCGTGTTACTTTACTGACACTGTAGGCAATTGCAGCACAGTAGTAGGTATCTGCGTATCTAAACAGATCTGAACAGGAAGGCACAGTAAAAATGCCAGGTGAGAGCCGGGCGTGGTGGCACACGCTTGTAATCCCAGCATTCGGGAGGCTGAGACCGAAGGATCCGGGTTCGCGGCCAGCCTCAGCTACCTAGTGAGGCACTCCGCAACTTAGTGAGACTCGGTTTCAAAATAAAGAATAAAAAATAGGGCTGGGGGTATAGCTCGAAGGTAGAATGCCCCTGAGTTCAACCCCCAGTACCGCAAAAAAAAAAAAAAAA